>JAQFYM010000948.1:0-44344 GCA_034694785.1 Agrenia bidenticulata
TTTACCATCTAAGTCAACAAATTGAAATCTATCAGTTAGGTAATCTCTAAGCCAGTGATCAGACACATTATATTTTTATATATTTAAGGGAAGAAGTTGTATCTGCATTGTAGATGCTGAGACTGAGAGTGATACTGATGCTCAAGTAACAGTTTAAAAAGGTAGTATGTCCATCGAAAGAATTATAATTAAATTAGTGGTTACGGAGATGTCAGTTATTAGCTTGGATTTAGCTACCCTGTGACTATGTCAGGGTATTATGTCTCTATTGTTTGTGAGGATAATCAACAAACACCAGTAATAAAACTTAAACAAGTTTTATTTTTAAATACGGTTTGAATAGAAACCATCACCTTGTTGGATTTTGGGGGTCGTCGCATCCTACCAGGATGTTGTTTTGCGTCAGTCAGGGCGACGTCATGAATTAATAAAATAAATCCAAGGAAGCCTTTTCTTTCTTAATATTACAAATGTAAATTTGCGAAGATTCTAGAAAACTGGAAATTGAAAACCGGATAGGATCATCATAAGATATTAAAAGATCTTTTCTGACAGGCTATGGAGCTGTGGGATCCCGTGCTACTCGTCGCGTTTGAATCGTCGCCTCATATATTCGTCGCGCCCAAGTCAGCGCCGTATTAAATTATCGCAGTAATAATTCATCGCCATAAAAAGTCATCGTAGTACTTTATTCGCCGCCATCAAAATTTATCGCCGAAAAATTCACCGTGATCAAAAGTCGTCGTGTAAAAAGAGAAAAAGCAAACTCAGTCTAAATAAGGTTGGTAAAGACAAAATGTGGTTCTTGAAGACTAATTTTAGGGCATATAACCGATAACAATCAATCAGCCTCTTTTTTTTCTAATATAATTAGAATTTGCTTGGCTCGGATCCTCCATAAGAATGATTTTTTATTACAAATATGATCATAGATTGATTTTAAATTTTATTATGTCAAACTTACTTATCGGGGTCAGGTAGATGTAATGAATGTAACTTCTTTCCTAGACGAAATGTTTTCTGTTCTTTGTTAATGTTAAGTTTTACAGCCTTTTTTAATGTAGTTACAATTGTAATAGTCGACTTTTTCCAGGCTTATTACTTTTTACAAAGGTCAGTAGATTCGTTGATTGTGACATTTTGAGCAGAACTGGATTGTAAAACTTACAGAGAGTAACTGACTGTAAAAATGACAGCCAGTTCAGTTCAATCATCCTCATCTTAAATTAGTTAAATTCTATTCTAATTTTGGGGTGGATACATTATGGATAATTTTAGTTATGGATATTTATGACTATGGATAATTTCAGTTATGAATATTGGTAATTATGGATTATAACTTATGGCCATTACCTTTATGGATATTCATTTTAGGGATGTCGACCTACAACCATATATTATATTGGGATGGTTCGTATACTGAGACAAATCTCATAAAAATTAAAGGGTAACAACTTATGTTTAAGTTAGAAGGGAACTAATGTGACAAGCTTGAAGTACGATAACTTACATTATACACGTGGGTAAAGAATTCATTCGGTACGATATTGTTCGTTATATGCGTTGACCTTATTTCAGACATGGAATGAAACCGAATATTTTACATTCAATAAAAGGTCCTGCCCGTTCCATCTTTCATCACAATTTCACTTTTTATGCTCTGTAGCTTCCGCCACCCTCCAGCACGAACACAAAATTTATTTTCTGGTACCTTTGGAAAAGATTTACATGATCTGTTTACAGAGAAAATGGTCTGATTAGTCATTTTCTATAGTTTAACTAGACTAATAATAAATATTAGGAGGAGAAATTTCTCAGGGGATTGTTTTACAGATCAGCTTTCTCTAAATTAGGGTATCCAGTCTGAGGCAGTTTTCTAGTTTTAGGATAATATGGTCTCGGTATCATAGTATACATGTATCTTTCTCCTTGAGTTATTTTGAAGTCATCTCCCTTAAAGAGGTTAACAATACTCTTCTGCAAAGAACTACAGCTCACACATGAATATTAACTCTAAACCAGTAGCAGGTCATTTTATCGGTACTAAATGCTCCAGGAAAGCACGAAGAATGCTTTTTGCCTTAACGACCCTCTGGCAACTTCTTTGATGCAATTTTTTTTAAATTATACAGCAGTGTACAAAGATATCAGTTGTTTGAGATGAGTTCTGAGCAATGATATTATGGTACAATGTGACCTAATCAGTTCCATATAAAGCGACTAAAAGGTTTTAGAATGATGTCTTGTTGAGTTCTCAGGTTTTTCCCTTGACTCAAAGGGTAAGTTGATGATTAAAAGGCTCCTTATAGGATTAGAGAAAAGTCAGCGGAATGTGAGCTGGATGTTGTTATTCCAGAGGTCGTGGAATTGGGAAAGGTGCCTTCAGCAGTAGTACTTCTTTCGTTGGGAGATCGGATCAGAGGGATGTGTATTTCTACTTCATTAGTAGTGGAAAAATATTTCGCAGTTACTTGGTCATAATTGACATTCAGTACGGGAGTCTGAATTTCAGATGTTTGCTCATCGATAGTTTCCAGGATTCCTAGATTCGGGGAAGACTCGGGATTCAGGGCAAAATCAGCGGTTGCTGATGGCTGACTTGGTGTGGCAATAAACGTCTCTTGAACTGTCTCATTGCCATTGCAGGTCCTTTGTGAAACAAATGCACGGCAAGATCGATTCAATGCCCGCTGAGATGAAGAGAAGCATGGGAGGACTTGCTTGAATTCTTTCCGGAAGTTTTCATTTAACCATGCATACAACCATGGATTATAGCAGCAAGATGACATGGCAATGGCATGAGAGAGGAAAAAGCATAAATTATAGTATTTCCAATCTCCAGCTCCGATATAAACATCATTGAGTAGATTGACAAGATTAATCGGTAGCCAGCAAATCCCAAATATCATGACCATCGCAATCAGCATCCGATTAGTTCGGCGTTTTCTCTCCCTCTCCAATGCTTCTTTCTTGCTGTTCTTGCTCCCAGGTTTGGCTTTGGCTCTGTCTGCTAGTTTAATTGAGACTTTGACGTAGCAGAAAAGTATGATTATGAATGGAAGTATAAACTGGACGGTTGCTGTACAACCGCTGAAGATGTGCCGAACCCTTTCGGACGGCCAAGCTTCACCACAAGTGTACTTGTCCTCATCCATTTTGTATTGCAAGAAAATCCCATACGGAAGAGTGGCTAAGAGGGCGAATATCCAAATGCTGGTGATGATAAGAAGACAGGTTGTCAGTCTCATCCTTGGTTTGAAAGGATATATGATAACGAAGAAGCGGTCTATGGCTATTGAAGTGAGGGTTAGTGTGGAGATGTACACACTTGTCCCTTGAGCATATGGGACCAAGTGGCACAAGACTCTTCCAAAAATCCACTCTTCCAAAAATGTGTACAGGGGGGTGAAGGGGACAGCAAGTGCACAAAGAAGGATGTCAGCTAGTGCCAAGTTTGTTATAAAGAAATTGGTCACAGTCTGCATGGCTTTATTCCTCCCTACAACAAAGCAGACGAGGACATTTCCGAAAATCCCAAGCACAAAGATTGTCGTGTAGATTACATAGAAGATGGCTTGTACACCTGGGTGACTAATTATGTCTTCTTCTCGTGTCCCATTTGTTAGATAATAGCTGTGATTCAACCATTGGTCCACAGACTCTATGGAGATTGTCGCCGAATCTGTCTCCCACACTTCTTCCATCTTGATCTGTTTCTATTGTTCCCCCTAAGGAATACCAAAATTTTCATTAGATTGATCGTCCCTAGGTAATCCCGTTGCACACAATAATCTTTTGTTTAACCATACACCTCTTTTTGAACTTTTCATTATCAACTTTCAAAGGGATTCTCTTATTCGCACACAGTTTTCAATCCAGTGAGCCTTCCCAATTCCTTTCTCATCATGTCTTTCATCTGGATCGATGAGGCCAAGCCCTAATTAAGCTTCTATTCTAACCCCGCCTGACTCAATTACAAGTGATGCTGCGGAGGCTTAAAAGGGGATCCCTCACTCTCAAAATAAGAGCAAGAAATTCTACAAATTACGACTCCCGAACAAATCGACATGAAATTATTAACTGTCTATATCTAATAATGCAAAATCAGCTTTGTCAACACTCTGGACGGATTCCCTTGTCATAGTAGGTGCATAAATGTATAATATGTTTCATAAGGGAAGAAAATAATGTAACTAAAATTTGTTAAGATACTTTTTAGGCATATATAATTCAATTGCATATAAATTTACTTTGATTTACTTTGAATTTTTATTTTTATTTCCCAAACCCTTTCATGGCCAGTTGAACGAGACCCGAATAACGTAAATCTAATCTCTAAATCTCCCCTTATAAATATCAGCATTTAAATGGGTACAAGGGAAACCTAAAATTAAATTTATACTTTAACCAGATTTTGGCTTGTCAATTTCTATCTCAACGATTGGAAATCATAGAGCATTAAATGTTCAGTCTTCTTGAAATAGTACCGGTTTAAGCACATTGTCAGTTTAGCTATAACTAACGAATTTTTTGAAGCTTAAAAGAAGGGAAATCAGTCCTAATCGGGCTGGAAAGAGGCTTAAGTCGTCCAAAAAAAGCAGCCATGGCTTGGCTTTGTTGAATGAATATTGCTATGTAATTTATTACGTTGAGCATAAATCACACTGGTTCAGCCAAATCTTCATCTGCTCTATAATTTACTAAATGTTTCTCTGTCCATCGTATTTCTATGGAACCATATTTTCCGAGCTCATGGCCTTGGCAACATATAGAAAAGTATATTCTAAGCCCATACACCAAGAAGGAAGAGTTTTGCAAGTTGATCCCCTTTTTTTTACACGTCCCATGGTAAATGATTTTTAGAACATCGGGTAAAATCTATTTCAAAAATGCTGGCTGGAGAAAATATTTTCCAAAAATAGAAACTACAGTAAATTAGAATTAAAGTTTTATTTCAAAAACGGTCGAACGAATTTTTGAAGGGAAAACAATGAAATTGCATCTGTTTCGGATAGCATAGGCTGGAGAAAGATGTAGACACATAATAAAAAGTCAAAAGAAATGACCATTGATCTTAAAACCTATTTAATGGTGGAACAGTAGTACCTCTTTTTAAAATCATTGGCTTTTGAAAAGGCAGATTTGAACCTTCTTGGGACTTGGCATGAAAAATTGTGTGAAGGTCAATATAATAAAATTCTCATAAAAACTGCAAAGATTCAATGATTTAAACTATCCTATAAAGATTTGAAAGATGTTAGACTTTTATGTAATAGCATTAGTGCGAGTTCATAGTTGAAGCTGATACAGTTTTTTAAATTGATAGCGTTTGTTTTCATCAACAGTGGCCCAATAATGGGCCTATAGCCGCTTATTAATGTTAACTATAAAGCTTTCAGGCTCTTAAGGGACTTGGCAAAATTTTAATTATTATGAATTTAATAAAATTTAGAAATATTTTTGTGATCTGTTACTGTAGCTTTTTGTCATCTAGTGCTAATGCACTATGGTTTTTCGTTACAATGGTCGTATTAATCCCGTTTTCTGTGGGTCTTTAACAATATTTCTTCAGGATCGCATCCCTTGTAAACTTCGTGCAGCCTCTCTAATTACAAGATATTTCCACTAGGTCTAATGTTCAACTTAATCCCTTCAAAAGTCCCATCCCAATTCCACTTTCATACAACTTATGATGTATATTTAAGTACAAAGTATAAAAAAAGTTTTGAAATAAGTTAGCATTTGATTCCATGACTCGGAGAATTAATTAGATTTTTTTTTACTCAAGGCCCAAGAAAGCTCAACTATTCACCCAAATTAAGTTTTCCAAATGTAAAGTTTCGTCATAAAAACCGTTTTCCACATCCATTTCAACGTCTATACTATAAAAACTCAAATTTTGTAAATTGTAACGCGAATATGCCACCACCGTCGAGGACATTGGAGTGTAGTTTGACTTACGGGAGTGGCTAAGAATGTTGAAAATAATGTAGATCATACGTTCGATTTTAAAATTGTAAGCATTTACAAAAAATAAAAACCTCAAGCAAGCTCTACGAAGAAACTATAAACGAAAGTAAACAAATATTTTCAAATTTTTTGGGGAAATTAAAAATACCATTAAAAATACTGAAAATTGCTGCTATCAATCGATACTGGAAATCTTGATTAATTTTTCAACTATGCAATTACGAAAATATAGCTGAGCATCATTATCATTCAATTAAAACTTTTATAATGAGGCTGAATGATAAATCACGGGGTGCAATCAAATGTATGACTAAATAAACCTATTTTGACCCTTTGGACAGAGTTACTAATTTTAAAACATGGTGCATTACTTTTTGCTAGCATGGAGTTGATGCATTAAAGCCCTGACTGAGAACTGAGCTGAAACCCTGAAATTTTTGGGTCTCTCCATATTGACCAGCTGAATAGGAGAAAGTCTAGGAGCCGAATACATTTTTAAAATCTGCTAGGACTCAATTTAACTTTTAACAAAATGAATAATGACAGTGTTATGTGTTATAACCATCGGCGAAATATGAGAGGTATAGGCAATAAAAGGTCATTCCGTGACCACATTTGCTCGTGCAGGAGCCACAAGAGAAAGTTTACATTTACTGACGACTCCCACTTTCTGGGAACGTGCATGCAATCTTCACAAAAAATGACTCCCAATCCTAATGCTAAATCGGTCATTGAGTTCATTAAACTACAAAAACTTTTTGTTTACAAAAGTTTAAAAAATTTAAAATAGATATTTCCTTCCGAGAAAGAAGTTGGAAATATATATTAATCCTTCAAAATGGTAACAAATTATTTGGGGGTTGCGTGACACATATTTAAAATAGCTAGTTTTAATTAATTTGTGTTTAATATTTTGTCAGGATTATTTTTAAATGGAACAAACAGCATACTGGAGAGGGAGAGAGATGCCTAGAGAGAAAAATCGAAATTTTTTAAGGCAGGTATATTTTTAAGACCCCGACTTTGTAACTTTTATTTTTATAAAATATTACCAAGCTCATTTATGAAAATGGAACAGTGATTACATCTTCTAATTTTGAGTTCAAATTTCAAATATTCCTGACTATGAATAAGGAGAAGAAATACTGTTGTTTGTTGAAAAACTCTTTGTTGTTTGTGTTCTTTGTGTGTTGAAATCAAACTATTTCAAATATAACAGACGATTAATAGAAAACCACATATAGTCTACAAGTAAAAGATATACTTATCATTTAATCAAAAACATATCAGGATTAATCTAGTAATCATTCATTCAGATGTTTTCCCATTGAGTTTCTATCATTCCAAAATTTAAATAAATTCCTTCTAATCTTTCTACAATCGTTCAATTAAACAGCAAAGAGCTGTTCAGATAAGAGGTGACAAAGACGTTTGTGTCAACTCAAGGAATTCAATTATGAACATAAATACTGAGTAAAAGGAGTCTTAATTTAATTTGAAACTGAAATGAGACATCGTTTTGGATTACTTATCTCTTATCAGTATTATGACAATGTCCGAGTGGAAAGGAATGTCGCTTGTTGATCATTAAATGAAATATAAATTTATAGATTGCGTGATTCAATGACATTTTTCAAACACGAACAAACAAATTATGCATTATGACTTTATTCTTACCTTAATATTCTTGTTGCGCTTCGTGAAAGTGAAACTTGAGTTGAATGTGTCTGGAAAATGTAGCACCAAAAATGTTGGCTACATAATACTGCTCAACTCATGATGAAACTAAAATTTTGAGCACATAGAAAACATCGCTAATCTTAATGAAATTGGTAATTCCAGTTGAAAAAAAATACTTGGCTCTTGAGGAATAAGAATGGAAAGTGTCAACAGAGCCCCACTATTCAGTACCATTCAGAGTTTAGAAGCACATTTTCCAAAGAGTGTAGAGAGTTATAGATTTATAAATCCCGATGTGGTTGTCGTTTAAAATATTGTGAGTATTCTACAGAGAGGGCCAGAAGAGAGGACTTATGAGGGTAAAAGGTATGTGAATTAAATATTTGAGATGCACATCTACCTGCGGAACCGAAAGGGAAACTACACGCGGTGTAACTGATGAGATTGTATTGAAGGTATTATAACTTTCCAAATCCCATGATCTTTGAATGAGTAATGGATTGGAATATCGTAACACCCAAGAGAAAGTGAAGCACGAAAGAGAAGTGTTGAGACTGATCACAGATTTGATACGAGAGGCAGTCGTTCCATCTTGAAATCTTTAAGAGTCAGTGTTGGATTGGATTGAGAGTTGATAAAGGAAAGGACGAGGATGCTGAAAGGGGACACGGTGAAATGAAAATGTAAATGAATGTCTTGATGGCTCTTTTGGAGAGAAAGTAAAGTTTTGTGCAAGTGAGCAACGGCGGACTGATCGGTAGTGAAAGTATTGAGTTTTTGGATTGGAATTTGCAAAGTTTGTAGCTGGTGGTGGCTTTTGGAGAAAGTCTGGAGATGAACTGGTGTGTCTGACAAAAAGGGCTCGTGGACTCCAGATCCGTTCGAATGGGGAACTCGCTCATCTTCCAATACTTTCACCCGTACTTTCCTTTCACCCAGACTTCTCTCATAGCGAACATGCTCGAGAAAAAAACTCAGACCTCACAGTCTTCTTCCCTTCATGTCTCCCATTTGCTCATTATGACCAAAACCAAATAGCTATACTTGAGACCAAACTGAATCTGTCATCCTCGTCCTTTCACCAAGCACAACGTTTTACCCACAAAGTCCCTTCTTCGTCCTCTCTAATAGTTTACACGCTCTCTCTACCTAACCCAGCTCGTATTATGTTATACATGGAATACACCACTCAAAATCCCCCTTGATTGAAAAACAGTGGATAGAGGACCTGGAATCTACGATGTGATGTCGATTAAATTAACTTCTCATTCCTTTTCTTTATTACACTCCTACCATCAGCTAATTTCAATCTTCGCAACAGAGAAGAAACTATCATGATTACCTCCTCTCACAACCCCCTCCACCACCTTTCTTTTACTCAAGGAGATTAATTTTGTACAGCTAAAATGGGTGAAGAACATTAGTCGATATCTTAAGTCCCAGCTTACGTACAGCCATGCAAATCCCTGCCAAGGGCTAAGGATTACACAGAGGAGGTTTTCAATTCTATAGATTATTTTTATTTCCTATCCGCCCACTTTGTATACCAGTTCAATCTTTCAGGCAAGATTTTGGCGGAACTGACTAAAATATCTGCATAACATGGAAAATAAAAACCAGTACCTGTACCGTCGCTCTTGGGATCAATAGGGTGAAAATCATATCACTATCGCTCCATAGCTAATGAAAACGGGCAACGAAAGTATCCTCATCTTGACCAAATCATCTTGTGAGATTTGCCACGGATTTAGTGTTCCTTATCACATGAGCGGAGCCCATGAAATGATAGCAGAACGACCGTGAGGGAAAGTCTCGTTGTATTTGTGTTCGTGGAATCGAAGAAAGGGTCTTGTTTTCTCACGAGTCTCTATGATACTGCAGATGGCAGGAGATAAACCTAAACAGCTCAAATCCACTACATCTTTGTTTGAGAGAACACTTAAAAGGAACCTTCTAAAGCCAAGAACACGTTTCATGGCATGCCCTCAGTGTCATAGGCTTTGTAGTATGTATCTATACTATATATATACGTGGAAGTCTCAGAATGAGTCCTTCAGCCAAGTTGGCAGGGATACCGACGTTCTTGGTCAGTGGAATGCTTTTACTTGTACGTTGTATAAATATTTCCCCCTTCTTGTGTCAGAATGGCTTTTGCAGGGCCTTATTGAATGAATAAATACAGGAGGACTCGGAAGGAGAAAGAGCTGGATTCCGGAGGTAGGCGAGTCTTCAGGGTAAGTTGTTCTACAAAGGTGTATCAAGTAGAGTTAAAAGCTAATCTCAGAACAACTTAGTGACTTACTAACGGCTCAAAAAGTAGGCAAACAGAAGGACGGATGAGGAAATAGGGAAGGAATTTATGTAGAGAGTAATTTCATGCGTACTATCTAATTCGACTCAATTCTGCCACCTCAAACCAACCTGACTTTAACATGTCATTAGTGCTTATTTGAAGGAAAGTTATCCTGACTAAATTTAATAAGTTAACGCAATCTTCAAGTAACTACAGGCTTGTAATTCTTTTCAAAAGCTGTATATGAGGACAAGGACAAATCCTTGACTACAAATACAATTTGCAATAGGGGCATAGGGGTAACTGTATACGAGGGTAACCTGACGTACTTCATGGGATTTGGAAAAATATGAAAGATTTGCTTCATACTCAAAAGCTCCTTGGAAATATTAATAAAAACAGATATTTTTCCCTCAAGCAAGTAAGTCAATTTTGGAATTCAGCGAGTGCTACTTTCGGAAAGATGATCTTTCGATTACTGAAATAGCTCGGTCTACGCTGTGTGGGTTTGATATTTGAAAAAATCGGAATGGGATATTCTGTACGCAACTCATTCCTAAACGGTGCAGATCCCAAAGTACGACTTTGGCTTAAACTAGTACAAAATAACAAAATTTTCTAAATTTCGTATGTATGGTGGGGAGATTTTTTT
This sequence comes from Agrenia bidenticulata, assembly GCA_034694785.1. Lineage (NCBI taxonomy): Eukaryota > Metazoa > Arthropoda > Collembola > Entomobryomorpha > Isotomidae > Agrenia > Agrenia bidenticulata. The sequence continues at coordinate 10,596 of JAQFYM010000948.1, forward strand.
TATAGATTGCTCCACCTTCTAAAATTCTTGATATGAAGCGTTAAGTGTGCCTAGTAGCGAGGAATATATCATTGGTTGCAGGATAAAGAGATAAATTTCTGCTCTAATACATTCTAATAATGCTGCTCAAATGGTTGGTTACCTTTTTAGCCCTAGCCAGGGCTTATGGGATCACCGTGTCCGTCCGTCCGTCTGTCCGTCCGCACGATAACTCTCTTCAAACGTACTGGTAGTTCATGGTTTCTTTATAGCAAATACAAAACTTCAATACTAGAGTGACCCTATGGGGGTACCCCCACCGATTTTCATAAATTAACTTAGAAGCTTGAAATTTTTTATCAACCTGGCTCGGGCTATATGAAGTTGCACATGTGAGTTTTTTTAAAGATGCAAAACTTTTAATACTTTACTAGACGGGAAGCTTAGAAACATTTGTCCCACATATACACAATACAATAAACTTTTTTATAATCTTCCAAGGTGAAATCATTACAGCCTAAAATATGTCCTTAAATAGTTCTGGAGACCGTGTGAATTTTATGGAAATCTGAATAAAATTCTATGGAAATGCAAAAGCTACAGGGAATATTCCAGAAATTATATAAAGTATTTTGACAAAGGAGATTATTTATTTAAAAAAATATACTGCCTTAAAGAACCCCAATTTTAGATTTTCTAAACCCTACTTTCCAGAACTAACTTCGAAAGTGTTGTTTGTCAGTCCCAAAATGTTAGCTAAATGAAGGGTCAGTAATTCGATTGATCAATTCACAGCTAATGCAGATCACAATTGCGAATAATAAGAATATTTTCTCTTGAACTAACTTATTTAAACGTGCATGACTAGTGTAGATATTCATGTGAATACAGACTGCAGAGATATATATTGTTATCTTTCATTAAATAATATTAGATAATAACAATAGCATCCGTAGTCGATGTTATATAGTCTCTTTGAAAATGATTTGATGAAGAATAATGAATTAAATCGAATGGATAGAGTCTTTTTTATTTTTCTCGGGGAAAATTCTCTCCCAATGCCTTTTGTTTCGGTAACAGGCTTTTTCGATGACAACAGGTTCATAAAAACCAATTCATGGACAAAGACGTTTCATATACTATGCAATTGGTTTTCAGTTTAACGGTATTAACGGACAACTGGATTTGTAAAAATAAGACTCAGAAGGAGCTCCTGAAGTCCACCCCTCGCACCTTAGCCCGTTGTTTTGCGGAAGTTGAGCCAATCGAAAAAAAGTTAACAAGATTTCTAAACAGACCTCCGAACAAGACAACAAGTTTAAAAGTTAACAAGGGGACATTCTAGGTTTTTAAATAATCAAGCACATTTTAAAAAACATAATACATAACATAACACATTTATTAGATGTTTGTTATTAATTTTAAAATGTGAATTTTTTTAATGATTTTTTAAATAAAAATAAAACTTGTTAACTTTTTTAGTGTCAACTTTAGGGGAATTTGAGGGGGCTAGAGTGCGAAGCGAAGGGAAGAAGAAGAGGGAACTTTAGGAAATAGCTAAACTTTAAGGAAATCGAGGGGGCAGACTTCATGGAGCTCTTTCTACTAGCTTGTTTAATGGGTCATAAGTATTGACAGTTTTGATTCATATTTATTAGTATTCTACCTAGTAAAGTTAGATTCAGATACAAATTAGATTAAAATTACCTCCACCGTATGCATTCTACTATTCTCTGATGGATATTGATGCGAATTAATAGCCCAGACGTTATATGTTATATGCATATCCATTCAGAAGCTACATCAACAAGTTAATCTCCGTCAGAGAAAAATGCATTGGCGGTAATAGGTATTGTCTACTGAATAGTTCATTCAATAAACTCACTTGACTCTTATAGTTTTTTTTCAATAACTACTATTGTTGTAACAATAAACCCCGGTTTATACTTTCTATTTTCTCGTTACTTGGGTAATCTCATGTTATCAAAAATTGAACGAACATGTTTCAATAACAAAATTTAGTTCTAAATTATGTGCAAATGGGAAACACTTTGTATTTATCAAGTAAAATAAAGCAAAGACTACTAGTAAATCCCTAAATGGGTCAAAATATCTTTTTGTGAATTAATTTACTAAAACTTGAAACATCCAGGTAGGAGAGATTCCAACCCGCCCGACTTGGTTGTGTAACATTTTTTTGGAGTATGTATTGCATATCCTATATATTTCAAAACCCGATATTTGGGAAATTGTCAAAATTCCGATCGGCCCATGCAATTTGTATTATTTTCTAAAAAAAATTCACCTGTAATATATATAAGAACGAAAGTTGGAAAAAACTATTTCAAACTTGTTCACCTTTTCTAGGCTAGGTCGAAATTGTGAAATTGCCACATAGCCTGCGTCTAATTTTATTTTATTATTCTTTGGGTTACTAAAATTCGAAATCGTAGGTGTCCTAATACGATTCGATAACCTCGCAAGGAAACATTTTTCACTACATTATTATTATTAAGCAATTTGCCTAGAGACAGTTATGGGCATGGGTCTGAAGTGCATTTGAGAAGTTCGCAAAAAAATTGGGGGTATGAGAGATGGTCCTATTTCTTTGAATACTCTAAACTCTAATCCAATCCTTAATACTAGTTCCTGCCTTGAAAGGAAGGAGGGGAAAAAGAAGTAATGTGGAAGATATTACAAGTTCGAATCGAACCCAGTACCGGTGTTGATGAGATGATTGGAATGCTCTCCGCCTTTACCATGAGCATAAGAAATGAGGTCAGAAAAGTGAGAAAGCTCACGAGATCGCTTCAATACATAGCGTAGAAAAATCTAAGAAATGTGAATAGGAAGTTTATATAAAGAACCCTTGTATTTTAACTCTCTCTACGTTCCAAGAACACTGACTACCGAATCAAAAAGTGAGAAGTTAATCATGAATCCACCGCCATAGCATCCACCAAGTTCTTCCTCAGCTGGACAAGGGCACACACAGTCCAAGAGTAATCACTTATGTAATGGTACAAGTACCTACACATTGACTGTCTATGCATCTCAGATGAGCCTATCATTATTAATATATGAAAGGTACTCTGTTCAAGAGTGGTGGTGGTGGTGATCTCTACTCTCAATCTCCCAAGTGCCTCGAGGACATACAAGAATATGAAGGATTTTTAATCTCAGATGCAAGATGAAAATCAATCGACAACAACCGGCTTCCCTGTTTGACTTTTTCTCTCCATCTATGTGCTATTACTACGTGGTCATTTTAGGATTCAGAACAGAAATATTTACCTACCCTGTACATTTGCATAAACATTATCAATTTAAATCTAAAGTGAAGCCTCTGACATGACATCCCAGCCATATTTCATATTGTGTCTACGTTTTTCTGTCGATGAATTAGTCCCAAATGAACCCTACAATTCCAAAATCCAAACTCAGACCCTTTCTGTTTGATTAGAGTAATGGGAATCTGGGTTAAAAATTAGTAAGTCCAGGAGAGAAAGAAAGTCGGAGGGAAAGTTGGGCTTTGCTGGCTATCTAAAATAAATCCATGCAAAGACAAGACTGGTGTTGCAGTTTGAAGGGAGTCATGTCATGGAAAAAATGTCCCATATATTCCTGTGTCTCTGACGGGGGATTCACTATATAGCTCGAAGAGTATGGAGTATGGAGGGAACTCTATCTTGTGTATAAAAATGTACAAACACACGATGATGATGAAGGATGAAAAAAATCATTGGCTCTCTCTATTTGTCTCAAATCCCGAAAAAAAACAGTTGAGCGGGAGAAATGCAGTGAATTTGCCGGGAATCCTAGTACTACATCGGGATCATCCAGTGATCCTGCTTTAGTCTGCAATAATCTGCAACATTTCCGTCTCTAGACTCGTTACAGAAAATATTTGTATGCAGTTACTTTCCGAACCTTTAAATTTATCAAGATTTGGAATGATTGGGAAATGTTAAAAGTTTCTAATTTTTGTATTTAAGCTCGGAGGGAGAGGATTGGAAATGCCGTACAATGGAACGTCCACATCCCGAAGTTCTTCTCGGTCGCGTTCCTCATCTTCTTCATCGTCGTGTTCATCCCCAGGAAACGAGAGGAGAGGACGAGATGGTTTAAGTGGGAGGCCTGTGACGGCTTATTTATCTTCTCGACGGACTGTTCGCAGGTCGTTGGATACAATTAGAAGAAGAGTGCCAGTCCGACTATCTGTAGTGCGACTAGTACCGATACTCGCACCAGCAAGGGTACAGTTTCTTTTGAGAAGGGTATCACATATTTTAGTGATTGATTGTAAACTGGACACATCTCTCACTTCCACAGGCCTCTGTTATTCCCTGTCAAAAATGTGGCGCCTGGCTTTGTTTAGAAAGACGAAAGTTTTTGGGAAGATTTAGAAAACAAATCATGTATAGTTTGCATGGTTGTAGTTGTAAATCATGCATTTAGGTATGTAGTACTTGAAGCTTTGAAGGGATATACCAAACATAGGAAACGATATATTTGCCAATATCGAATAGTTGATTCGGTATTGTCGGATTGTTTATATTGTGTGGTTATTATGGTTAATAACATGAGTAGGATGTTGTATTATAATTCAAAGTCAAAAGGTCATCTGAAAGTATGTAAAAACTAGGGAACTGGGAGTCGATCGGACTATATGGGTAGGTATATTTGAAAACCCAAAAGTATTAGGGAGATAACATGGAAAGAAAAGAATGCGTGCCTACCTTACTGGTCTGAATTCGTGAATGCCTGTAAAGAATGGAATCTTTATCACAATTTTACAATCTTTCCATCCAGTGAGTATCCTTGTTATCGTTCACTATTCATAATAGAAAATTAATAAAAGAAAAAGATTTAGGGTCTTTCGTTATATACTGGGATTGCGATTGGTATGCTAAATGAGGGAGTAGACTAACAAAACGAAGTAAAAGATTATAATTGTGGTTAGAATCAGGGAGTCCAGTCTGTAAGACTGATGAAGTAATTATTGAAATTAAGTTTGAGATTGTGAATTTTGGTTTTTAGTCTGTCAATGGTGGGAAGAAAACCAATCCGACTTTAAAACAAACATCTGGAGCTCAAGGAGAAAATGAGATGGTTGGACGACAAAAAGTGGTGACTGACCGTAAGACTGGCAAGACCCCGGATAAGCCTGGCCCTGCTCGTGACTCCACGAGGGCTACCAAAGTTCGGAACGGATTTATTAGCAAACGAAAGTATGCCAGTAAAAATACTCAAACTGGAACACCAGAGATTGATTTGATTACTGGAGGTCGGTGATTTTGGCTCAGCAACGGGATCGATTTGTGTACTGAAGTTTTAGTTATTATCCTTATTATATTTTATACAGAGAACCCTGATCTGATCTACTGGAGGGAATTGTCAGAATCAAGACGTGTATCATTAGAAGAAGCTCTCGAGGAAAATAAGAATTTGATCGAGCAAGTCAAAAAGTTAGAGGAAGAGAATCGAATTCTAGAGGATATGCTCGAAGAAGCAAAAAGTCTTGCTGAAATGATATCTGTAAGAATAAATTATTTTAAAAGTTAAAATCTACTCAATAAAGCTGAGCTTCTAATGCTTTATTGAAAATTGCAGAATCTTTCCGATGACGACGATAATGACGAATCTGGAATTGGACCAGATTATGACGATACAGAGAACTCTTAATCGTTTAAGGAACATGTGTTCCCATTTCACTTCAGTCAGTTTAGTCAGTCCATTCGATATAAATAATTTTAATCTTTTGTATGCCATACTTAGCCTCAGAATATAGTTCCGAGGATTGACGGATCATGTTTTAAGGGGAAGATGTTTGTGGTCTTCATCTTATTTTATATGGCGATGTATTGCCCTAATAATAAAATGCAATCATTCAGTCTGCTTGACCTGTAAAAATATTTAGACTTCTCCTTCGCTTTTTTATTTGGTTTTAGAATAGAATCAGTTTTCCTTAACCCTCGAAAGTTTCCAGGTTTCATCCTTCCAGCATCCAGAAGGTGAAGTGTGTTCTTCTTCAACCTCTGATTGACTTTGAATGATCATTCAACTTACTTGATAGTCAAATGATTTTCTTTAAAAATACCTGAAGGCAAGCCTGATTTTTTGTTATTAGTGAGCCTGCTCAGGTTTGTCCTTCATATCTTAAGTTAAATGGGACTGTGGATAACAAAAACTAATAATGTCCTTCCCACCAAGGTTCTTTACATCGTTTTTGGTTCACCGCATGATTTACATTGAAAATTAATTCCGATAAAAGTTGATTAACGTACAGTAGCGTCCTTCATATCTAATCGCTTAACTTAGCAGCTTGATAACTTGAGAACGAAATGAAAGATACTTAATAATAACTATCTAATATCTGATATTCATACAATCAAAATAGGAGGGCATGACTTCATTCAAATTTTTATTTTTTTACTTTTACAATACGACCAAGACGAATAAAATGAACAGTAGGATACAGAAACTGCATTGTCACTCTAGAAACGTTAGGGTCGCTAATTAATCATCAGCCTTGAAGAATTCACTGTAGAAGTCTTCCGTAGAGAATTTGTGCTGCTGAATATCACTTAAAAGAGAAAGCAGACGCTTACAAGCAGGATATCTTTTCAAGGTATTGCTGTTTCCAATCATAATAACTTTGGCCCTTGCCCGAGTGATCGCAACGTTCAGACGCCGAACATCGTTTAGAATACCCTCCTGAAAGAAGAAACATTTGGATTTATAGACTTGTCAAAACAAAGATTGTGTTCCACCAAAACATAAAGTAGTCACTATTCACTCACTTCATTGAGTTGTCGCTCATTCTCAGACATCAAACTTTTTGTAAAGGATACAATTATAATATTCTTTTCCCGTCCCTGATACTGATCGACGGTGTTAACTTCAATGTCTAATTCAAGTTTCAGTAAACTTTCTCGTAACAGATAGACTTGACCTCTGTAAGGGGCTATGACTCCAATTTCGTTCATTGTAATGCCACCCTAAAAATTGAAACATAAATAGACAAAAATTTAAGGGTGAAGTATAATAAGATGAATTTGATGTTTCATTCAATTAAAACCGTTACCTTCAGTAAAACTGGTATGATAGCCAATGCGATGTCTTTTTCCCTTTTGTTGTGCAAAGTAGAGCAGACTACATTTTCGAAGGCATCGATATTTTTCGTATCGAAAAAAGTTATGGATCGCTCTGGTCGCCTACTAACAGCAATGCATAACCATTTTCGCGTTCTGTCTAATGGAATTTTCTCCATCAAATAATCCTTAACTTTACTTCCTGAAATAACCAGGTACTCTCTTGCCTGACAGTCGGAGGCACATTTCATCTGATTACCGTACATCAGTTCATTTGCTAATTTCATAATATACTGATTCATACGGTACTGAATTGTTAGATCATAAGTATTTTCGGGCTGTGAATACAATGCAAACATACTTTCCTCAATGCCCATACTCCTAGAAAAAAAATTAGGGTTAATTCTCTCAAAACTCCAAATTTGGTAAGACTGCGTAATAAATAAGGGCTCATACTTCACTTCCTTTGACTTGATTGTTGCTGGAAGTTGATTAGGATCTCCGAATATCAAACATTTATGTGATACCAAGAGAAGGCCGAATACCGCTGTGGGTAATGCTTGAGATCCTTCGTCAATGATGCAATAGTCGAATTTCCTTGTTTTGAACATCGGATGCTTCAGACTCAATAATGTTGTAGCGACAACAGGCTAAGGTTAAAAAACTGTTAATAAATTCAATATTTACATAAAATAGGCAACAATAATTAAATCATTAATTTTATTACCACAGAATCGTAAATTTCAGTTAATTTGTCTGTGTCAGATATTTTCTTACGCAAAACGCTGGTAGAATAATCAGCCAGTTCATTTTGCTTGAGCTTGCCCCCAGACCCAATACGTATGAAGTTGTTATCATACTTTTTGTAGCTCAGTAGGATATTGTCTACAGCGTTACTGGTGTAAGCTGATATTAAAACACTCTTTTTCTGAGCCACCAACAATCGAATCAGCCCTACAATGGTGGATGTCTTCCCTGTAGTCATATTTCAGAAACATTACAATCAAAGCACACCAATAAATTTCAGATTTATATTTTTTTTGCGGCCTTGATTACATAAGATAATAAAACCAGTACTTTCAAATTAACTGTATATTGATTAACGTATTAAGTTGTCGGAGTTGAATAGATTAATTTTGTTTAAAAGCACGAATACACTTACCACAACCTGGTGATCCCCTAATCAGAAGTAAGCTGTCAGTTGAGAGACATTTAATCATCGCGAGCCTCTGCATTTTGTTATAATTAGATAGAATTTTCTCCTGGTCTGCAGTAAATTCTCGTCTTGATAATGTCTTAAACACTGGTTGTTTCCTAATGAAATGTACAACGTGTTTTATACTGTTTGCAAATGCAAATATACATAATAAAACAGTTACGCTCACTTTTTTATCAAATAGTTCCGCATACGAGTAGCTTCAGGTGTATCCTCCATCAGTCTTGACAGATACACAAACTGCATCATTCCTGCACTGTTTGAAGACACCTTATCAAGAGTAAAGACAATCCCAGCAAGTGTATACCGTTCAGATAGTGGACTGATATTTGGATTAAAATTAGGTGATATTAGTTAAAAATCTCGAATTAATGGCAAAATAGAAATTAGAGTTAATGTAACTAATTACTAATTGTTTGGTTTATATCGTACCGTTCAACAGAAATTGTAACGGCTACATTTGAGATTGATTCCACTGACCCAAAGCAAATGCATGGATCACGCTCCGTTCCCAAAACGACAAAGTCTCGCTCTAAAACATTTTCAAAACCATGTTTCTTGGAACGGGGAATAGAAAAAGAGACTAAAACTGTCGATGTTGCATCAGAAAGTTGATTATTAAAATGCAGATCTCCTAGGCACTTTCCTTCTTTTTCTCTGATTGAAATAAAACTGCATGTATTTATGATTAAATAACTAATTAAAATTTAGCATTTTAAAAACACTAAATCTTATGTGTAGTAGTGAGAATATAAAATTACCTCTGCATAGTAGATTTAAGCCACAGGTTCTTAGAATCATATGACTTTTCGTCTTCATCCGCTTCCAAATTTATTACTCTCAGCCACTTATCAAAGAATGCTAACTCTTCCTTCTTTAAATAACCAATAGATTCTTCTAACTTCTTTTCGATTTCAGACTTTTCTTCATCACCGCGGGAAGTGTTATTTTTCAGTCTTTTCATAGACAAAAATCAATATCAAACTTGCTGCAGTGTGTGTACAGATATAAAAAAAACTACTTTTACTTTACAGAGACGGAGCATATACTTCGGTATTCACATCGATGGCAATGAATTTTGAAGTCGACTCCCGACGGTCTGGGTAGCGACGCAAATGGCCCTTTCTTTCCATTTAACGGAGTGTTGTAAATTACTCGGTTTCTTGCCATTATCAAGGCTTGAAGGTCCCTTAAAGATGCTGAACACTCCACTAGATGATTTTCCCTTCAGAATAATAACCATTCATATTTAACCATTAGGAAAAAACTTATTTATTATAATTTTAAACTATTGACTTAAATAACCTTATATAATGAAGTATCCCATGGTTGTGGAGTAAACCAAGACTGTTTCTCATCAAAAGTGTATACAATTGAACTTGACCGGTATGTTCACTTCGAACATTAGACCTGCCAGCAAACTTGGGATTTCCAGTTTTGAATTCCAAGGGAACTACCTAGATTACAAAAAAAGAAAAAAAAAAGAACAAAAATAATAATAAAAGCTTTTGATTCCTATTATGGGATGGTTATCACGTTATCAGAAGACAGATTTTTATCAAGAAAAATAAGTTTGCATCCAGATTAACAGATAGATGGTTAACTTACCATGGTTTCTCCAGTTTCAATCCTAACTTCAACAGAACAATCAACTTTACCCTTGAGACCGAATTCTGGATTCCAATAGCAATCCTCAATGTCTCTCACAGCATTAATTTGCCACTTCTGAGTTGAACTCCGAGAAATCATTCTCTGTTTATTAAACAGTAGCACCCAGTCAACAAGTTCCTCCCCAAGATCCTTTAAGGTTTTCTGAGAAATGCCGACACCATAGGCCTTTTCTATTATGTCCACATGACTCAAAACATTTAATAGCTCCAATGATATTTCTGATTTTGTTTTTAGCTTCTTTTGCATCGACTAAAATTGCAAACGAAAATAAAAATAAACAATTATTGACTAACATAAAAAAAATCTAGCGTTTTTCATAAATGCACTTGGAAGACTGGGAGATGATACATAATTTGATCATCTCAACTTATTAAACGAAAAAATTAAACCCACCCGACTTATAAGCTCGTGAGAAATTGTTCCCCTAAGTGTGTCGATATTATCTATTGGGAAGCGAATCCTTTCAGAGAAAGCTACTTTTCTCTCACACCAACATTGACTAGCAACATTAGTAACAGAAATGAGCCTATCTGGCTCCACAACCAGAAATCCATGGTCTCGTTCCAGTACAAACACTCCGTTTTCGTCGGGTTCAGCATCAACGATATTAACCAGGGTTCCTTTATTTAAAGGGGGAGTTCGGGCCCTTTAAATCGTGATGAAAAAACATTAGTCCTCAAACAAATGGCATATAAAACTATGAAACAGATTACTTTAAAAAATTATATAACAAACCCACCATGAATCTCTAAGTATCAGTTTGGTCAATTTCAAAGATCTTTCATTTTGAATGGAGTAGGCAGTAGTGTCTGTGTTGATTCCTGGTTCTCGACGACTATACAAGAACTTCGATATGATGTATCGATGATGAGAGTCCACGTAAGTTTTCTGAGAATCTAATACTGGATTAGGACACCCACAGAATTGTGATTTCAGAATATCTTCTTGCGAGTCTACAACAGCCATAGTAGATGAATTATCATCCTCCATGGCAGCAGCCAACAGGAAGACTTCCTCATCCTCCTGACCCCATTCGAAATCTTCCAACCGATTTTCCGTCGCCTCTTGTCCAACAGAGCCTTTTATATACGATCCATCCGTTTCAGTCTTAGAACTACAACAAACAGATCTTTCTTTTTCCTTTTCTTCGTAATGCGGTACAATCTTTCTACGCTTCCTCGAATTTTCCTATAAAATAACAAGATCGAAATGACCCAACCGTTAAAGTAGATACTAATAATTTCAACACATTTTCCTGTCACATGTATAGACAGCACTTAAACGAAATATCTTTTACTTACATTTCCTTGCGAAGGAATTAAAAAAAAACAAATATTACATTAAGTTTAGCCAAATTGTTCCATTAGTTTTCAGAGAAAACAAGAAGAAACGAACCTTTTCCCCATTTATCTCTTCCAGAGGTTTCGTCTCTTTCTTTCGCAAATCTGATGCCGAAGATGAACCCCCACTGTATTCCATTTCTACTCACAAATCCGGTTCTGGCTTGTTAAATCTTTAGAATTATCAATTCTCTTCTTTAAAAACAATTTAAAAAATTCTTGTCGAAAAATAAAAATGGAAACGTTCACGGAATCAATCCGAAGAACTGGACTCAAGATGAAAAAGGTGAAGAGAAAGAAACGATAATAATGTGACATCCTCGTTGGTAAATACTGTTGATATTGAGTAGCCTTATCCCGCTTTGTTGACATTTTGTCACTTTCCCGGCTCTCCAGTCGGCCAATTGGGCGAGTGGAGTGTAAAAGAAACCATTTCTTCTCCTTACTGTAGAACCCTCTTAGAGGGCTCTTTATTAAATTCTGCCATTCTTATCGATGCATCGAGATTTAGAATTTCGACCAATCTACCTCTTTTCCATTCAATTCGTCGACATGAAATGTGACAGTGAGAACGAGAACAATCAACCTCCTTGATCCTTTTGTGCCTTTTATTTTTATCTCTCAACAATTCCATGTTTACTCAATTCATCTTCATTTCCAGGCATAATATAGCCAGGGGGAGGGGCTTGGGCTTGGCTTAGTAGTGACGATTTCGAAAAATTCCATCTAGTTCCGCATGAATGAGATTCCCTGGAAATCATATCCTGGTCAACTCGAAGAGGAATAAAAGATAAAATAAGGGAACTGAAGAGGATGTAGAAGGGCATGAAAAATGAGCGTCCATTCATGAGAATGAACTAGGCCCAGGGCCCAGTGGTGAGGAGAGAGGGCTCTTGCACCCCACACTCTCTGTGACGAAACGTACTTTTTAGTTCGGGCTAAATTCAGAAGGTCCTCATCTCATCTAGGAGTCTGTATGAGGGATTTAGGTGTGTGAAAACTAATGCACTAATGCCAACGTAGGGGACGTCCATCAGCTCAATTTCATCAGTGTTTGAGTTGTAGGCTATACGGTAGAGCAGTATCATCAAAACTATTGAGTCGATCCAATCGAGCAATCCAATAATCCACTTCGTTATTACATACAGTCATCAGAGCGAAGACTCGAAGACAGCGAAGAGGAGGCACGGCAGTAGGAGCTTTTGGTGCTTTGTAAGTAATTGTGAGACATCCTATTATGTCCTCGTTCTTCTTAGGCTCCTTGTTCCTGAGGTTCGTGAGAAGTGAATCTCGTGAGTCATGTGAATAGATTACTGAGTTGACCACTTCTAGACTTCTGACCATCACGACCACCACCACCGCTTCTTGCATTAACCTGACTGATTGAGACAAGGAGTGCAAGAGATTAAAAGAAACAAACATTGTTACGAGTTAGCAGTATAGTAGGCTCTTCTGACTTCTCAGTGACTTGCTCTGGGCGTTTACTTACTGCTAGGATTACAATTTGCTATGTAAACTGTAAACATATTTATTTGATTATTCTCTATCACTCTTCATTGGATGGGATCCTACCTCTTTTTCTAGCACAATTCATGGGATAGTGAAATATTAAGAAGAATTCCTGGCGCAAAGAGAAAACATTTAAGGGCTTAGACATTAGGTGCTAGGAGAGAAAGAGGGACGAAAAGGACCAAGAAATGTTAGTCGATTAAATTTTTATCCAAAGGTAATTAGTTGGAAGTAGGTAGAGTGGGGAAGAGTGTACTTTCTGACATTTCTGATTGGCCATCTCTTTAAAGAGTATGACAACCTATTATTGTGTTATTGATATCAGTATTGCAGTCGTAAAACGTAATTAGATCATTTAAATTAAAATCACCATTTATTTGCATTTCCTATTACTGATTACTAAGTACTGTCTCGCTATATTTCCTATTAACTTTAGATTGCTAGCTAATTATATTAATTTTCTCGGATGTAGTCGTGTCAATGGTTATCTTTAGTTGTGAAAAAATCTAACATTTTGCTGCGTGGAAAGTCAAACAGTCAGAGAGGTCAGAGAGAAACATCCTGTGTCCTGTCACTGTAGTCAACTCATTGAGCACAATCTTACTATTGAAAGTTAGCCGTTGTGTTTGAGGTTTTAAAACTTACTTAACGGAAGAACAGGTTGAAGTTCAATTCAAAAGGTTTTCAAAGCCTAGGTTAGGTTATTTAAGTGTACACATCAGCATCCGTTCCGTCGCTTATTCGGTTTCTTGAGTTCCCACTGTCTTGTCACAATGTCTGGAGAAGATCAAGAGTCGGAGTGTGAGATTGAAGATGACGACTATGATAACTATTACAACTCACAAATCGAAGATGAGCTTGATATGAATGATGTCCGGAAAGATCCTGAAAGCTTTCAGTACGAATGCCTCCGTGTGGAAGAAGTTGAAAAACTTTTGAATGAACTCGTCGAAATTCTCTCAATTAAACTTAATGTAAGGATTTCATATTTTTTACGGTATAAGTTTTATGTATGTCTTTTGTGAGATGACGATTTAAATCGTTTTTTTCATAGGTCACTCCAGCTTTGGCGAAGTTGTTATTGCATACCTTGAAATGGTCACTGGCAGAGATAATTGAACTTTTTGAAGGAGATGCTCATGGAACGCTAGTAGCTGCAAAAGTCAAACCTGCTAATAATAATGTACCGAAACCTCTTGTTCAATCTTCTACAAGTATCGGGATGATTATGTGTCCTGTCTGCTACGGCAACCAACCGATCGACTCATACAAGTCCCTCTCCTGTGGTCACCCTTTTTGCAAGGAATGTTGGGTTTCTCATTTTGAAGTGCAGATAAGTGAGGGAACCAGTACCGGTCAGTCAACTTCATAAATATACCGTATTTCTTCGAATCTAAGTCGCACTCGATTCTAAGTCGCACCCTGACTTTTGGAACCAAATTTCGTCCAAAATCGATTCCTCGAATTTAAGTCGCACCCTTACTTTTGGAAAATGGTACTCGCGCTATATTTTTCGATTGTAAGTCGCACCTATTTTTGCTAACTTATTCGATTGTAAGTCGCAACAAATCGGTAAATTATAAGCTTTTAAATAGCAACTATTGTTTTTTTAATGTAGCAAGGATTTATTTACGGGTGTTTGCTTACATTCGCGGTCGAAGTAAAAGTAGTGCGACTTACATTCGCGGTAGAAGTAAAAGTAGTGCGACTTACATTCGCATTGAAAGCAGTGCGACTTACATTCGGAGTAAAAATAGTGCGATTTAGATTCGTGGTGAAATTCATCGAATCTAAGTCGCACTCGATTCTAAGTCGCACCCTGACTTTTGGAGTCAAATTTTGTCCAAAAAAGTGCGACTTAGATTTCAAGAAATACGGTAAATCAATTATTTCAAATATGTTCTAGATAAGGTACCTTTATTTTGCAGTATTTCTTCCAAACTTTTCGGAAGATTCTTAACACCAAAAAGTCTACTCGCAGCGAATTATTAATTGCGATCAAAGGTGTGGGGTTACTGTCATCTTCATGTTCAAAAAATAACAAAGAGGTGGAACTGATGTTTAAAAGAATTATGGAGCTCATCAGTGATATAGTCTTAGAGTAAGTTTACCAAAAACAAAAAAAACTTCTCATTGTTTGATTGTTAAATTATAGAATTAGATACTAGAATCCAAGTTTAAATATTTGCATTAAAATAGGCTCAACAGTCCTGTAACAGACAAGTACAGTGGATCACTCTCACTAGTCTCTGCTTATCTAGAGTCAGTTGGAAGTATTCTTCCACATATTATCATTTCTGCAGATGACAAAAATCAGAATTCAAAATTTTTGTTTAACTTGAATACAATTGAGCAGCTCTCTATTCAGTTAATGACTTTTTATCCTGATATGAGTGAACACGTTCGCTCATTCGCTCATTTATCAGTTTTCAAAATTGTCGATGGACTGCGTATGAAGCACCATCAATTTTGCCTTCCGTTTGTAGAGAGAATTATAAATCTGGCATTGTCTCACATCATATCGTCACCAACTCAAGCTGAATTAGATATACTCATAGAATCATCTGCAATAGCTAGCAGAGGAAATGAATCCAAGAAGTCAGCTACCAGTCAGCTTGGACTGCGAGGAGTGAAATCATACACACCATTTTGGATAAACTTAACCATCAGTAATTACAGAGTTTATTTTAAATCTCGTCTTATACTAGTTTTAATGTTCAAAATCCATAAAATACTCTTTAATTCTGGTTTTGCAGAACTGAGTGGGCCTACCGTAGAACTATTGTATGACAGCCTTGTAAAGTGGGCATTTTCCACCATAGAAAAGTTAGATTTGACTCTAGTGTTGGAGAACGAAGAAGATCAGTTTCAGAATGATGCAGACTCGGTGGGTATTCCAAAATGTTAAATTACTGACCTGAACTGAATTAACTTGATGAATCATAGAAAATAAATTATGGATGAAAACTTACATGTGTAATTTATGCTTATAGGGCGTTGGGGATGTTACGTCGGTGTTCACGGCTAAAGTTCAAAAGGATTTCCATCTATTCGTCAACCTCGTTGAGTTTTTCCAAACGTTTATTCCAAATACGAAGTTGCAGTTATTTGAGAAATGGGTGGAAGTATGTATTACAGAAATGTTTGTCATGATTGAGAAGCATCCACTTGTCAGTGGATTCTACAAAATCTTAACTGTCGCTCTAATTATGACTCGTAAATTGAAATTTTTCAAAGAGGTATTCCCTTCACCTGACAAAAGTTAGCTTAATTCTAAATTGTTTATCAAGTAGCCAATTCATAATAAAATTAATTCCTTTTCTAGGAAGACGTCGAAAGAAAA
The DNA here is from genome assembly GCA_034694785.1 of Agrenia bidenticulata. Taxonomy (NCBI): domain Eukaryota; kingdom Metazoa; phylum Arthropoda; class Collembola; order Entomobryomorpha; family Isotomidae; genus Agrenia; species Agrenia bidenticulata. Next base: position 26,748 of record JAQFYM010000948.1, read on the forward strand.
AATTTGCTTAAAAAATGTAACGAGTTTATGAAAAGCTTGACCAACAAGATAGTGGAATTCCGGGATGACCTGTTACTAGCAGTGTTGGAACTTTGGTTGGCTACTCCAGATGAAATTATAATTCAGAACTTTAGTTCTCTATCCGCAACACTTAAGGTAATTTATTTCTCTAGAATCAAAATAACCTTTCCATTTGATAAATTGTAATTTTTACTTAATCGGATTTAGATTATATTTGAGATGGGACGGACCTGCTTTGGTCTGGCTGATCATTGTATTGAAGCCATTGAACGATGGATCGTGATAAAAGAATTTCCTCATGAAGAGATAGAAAAACTTATTCAAAGTGTTTTTCCTGTTTGGCAGACTTACTTTGTTTCCACAGGTATCGTAGAAATAGGAAAGCAAAGCAAAGAGAATTAACATAGGTATTAATAAATAAAAGCAATAATTTTGTGCAGGCAAGGAATCGATGCATCTTAACGAAAGGTCCTATAAGAAAATCAAGACGTCGAATTTAAAATTGATTAAGCAGCAGGAGAAAAAAATCAAACAAATCAATGAAGAGCTTGAAGAAGCTACGCTGAAAAAAGTTCAGCTTAAGCTACTTCATCTTATAGGATCATTCGGCCACATATTAGATATGGATAGCATTGGAGATAACAAAAATGTCCTGGCAGAGAAAGAGCGGTATTTGAAATATGCCGTTCCATTTCAGGATATCAAGCCTGATGTTTATTTGGGTAATATTTTATTCTTATTTGATGAATTATGACTTTCAGCTAAGTTCCAGTTATTCAACTCCTGACTAGATAATAATTTTAATTTTTATTAAATAGACTCTCTCCTCCCACGAGTTATAGAATTGTGCGAAAATTCTGCAGAGCGTCAAATCAGAACATCTGCTTGTGAAACGCTACATACTTTTGTCCTATATTTCTTGGGATATGGTACAGAGCATTTTTTCTTTACGATATACCTGGATATGAAAGATAGGTAGTCCTAGTCACTTTATTTTTCAGATTGCAGGTCTAGTGGATCCAATAAAAATACTGAATTGTTCACAATGCTGTTTGGAACCATTATGAAGCTGGGATGTGATGGAGATATTTTAGTTAGACAACTGTTCAACCCTTTGACTATTCAATCCGTTCACTGGTTCACCAAACCAAACAACTTGCATGCAGATTTAATTGTGCAAATCATAATGGTAATTATTTTGTTTAAAAACTTGTTCATAATTCAGATTTTATTTTAGTTAAAATTCCATTTATTATTGAGCTTGTTTATATTAGGATGGACTATCTCAATCAGAAAATGCACCGTTACAAGATTTCTCGGCCGCTTGCCTATCAGAGTTTTTCAGTTGGACCATAAAACACGATAATAAAAAAAAATCGATAATGGTTTTACAGTACATTGAAGCCCTAAGTACCCATGCTGCTCCGCAGTACAGACTTGGTAAGAAAATTACATAATATTGACAATTTAATAGCTCCCAAAACGGTAACGCTTTCTTCAAATTTTGAAAATATTCAGGGGCAGCTGTGGGGTTCAACAGTATGTATAAGGAATTCCGTTTAAATAAGAACCTGTGTAGTGAATACGTGATTTCGCTTTTAGTATCATTCATTACTAGTTTGGCTCTTTCATATGAGTTTGAAGACGATTCGATGCTTATAAAAACGACCAAATTTGCTATTTCGCATCTGGAAAGAATAGTTATGAAATACCAAAACGTATTCAATGTCGTGAGTTCGATTTCCATATTCATAGCTTGATCTGATTATGGTCTATTATTTAACTTATTATTAGAAGGAATAAATTCATGGATTTGTGTTGTAGGCAATTTCTAAGAGAAAAAAGCTTGCTGATTTACCTTCCAAAGATCCATGCCTTAAAGATGTTGTAGAGTGGCTTCTTTTACAAGTAGGACGCACTGAAGTCATATATCGTGAAGAGAATGTACGATTGTTAAAAGTTCTGTCTCCGGTTGTAAGTGGTAAGACTTTGTTCTTGTTTGGATTTGATGATTTAAGACTACAATAGTTAATACCATTTGAAAAAAATTTAAACAGGTGTTGCGTCTCTACAAAACTTTTTGACATTTTTTCAAAGTACTAATGGCTGCGATATTTTCGTCGAAATTGCTGAGAGATCCAAAAACTCTAGTTATTTAGATTCAGTTGATGAGCTTCTTCGATTTCTGGACCCAGCTTCACAATTTTATTCTTTACTGAGTGAAAGTGAACTACTCAGCACTCCTATTCTAATGAATACTACCTCCGTCTTTCTATCATCCTATAAGCGATTACTGGAACTGCCAGTAGATAAAATTTGCGAAAAGTACTGGAAAAAAGCGATGAGAGTTCTATGCCGATTTTGCCATTTCCGAAGATTTTTTGAAGAAACTGTGGCTATGGAAGAACTTTTTCTAAGCTTCTCCATTCCCGTGTCTCGAATCGTTTTTGATCATAACATCACCGTTGCTTTAGTTAAAATCTGGAATAACTGCATGCTAAGCAAATCCACAACGATAAATTTAAAAGAAAGCATGAAACGGAATTTACTGAATGTAGAAGAACAATTGCAACTCAAAACGAATTCAGATGTTTTAAAGAATATCAAATGGTTAACTATTGCTGCTGAAAATAAGTTTTTACAGAAGCTGTTCGTTGAACAAGAAGTTAAAAGCTTTTCAACTACATTGTTCAACATTATCGACCAAAATCTATATCGACGCAAAAATGTAGGAAATTTTGAATCAATAGAAGTATCCAAAAGTCGTGAAGTTGTTCTAGAATGGATTTTACGGCTTTACTTAGCTTTAGAAGATGATCGAAAAAGGGTCGTGGAAGCAGTGTTTGCCCCAGTGAGCGTGGATGTGAAAAAAAGTTTTCTACAAAGAACAACAAAAGGAGATATTTTTCAACAAATTATGATTCGGGCATTGTTATACTGTGAAGAAATGCTCCAATTCTCAAATCTTTTACTATCATTCAAAATAGAAAAGGTTGGAACAATTGTAGAAGGTTTCTTATCCTCATTAAAGCGAAATCAAGCTTTAAAACAGGAAATGGGGGTCAAAGTTTTTGAAAGTGTTACTTGTGCCTGGACACAGTTGTCCATCAATTGTGATCGTCACACCGTTGCACGTATATTATCAGGACTTGCATCCGTTGATATTCATGCATGCAGAAACTCAAAAATCCTTGCTGATTGGTGGTCTGGAAGAGACTTAATGGATGCACGCCATTTGGGTCTTAAAGAAAAGTCAGAATTTATAGGATTCTTAGGATTGTTTTCTCTTTCAAATCAGCCTAATATAGTCCTCGGAGTCATGTAAGTTTGAAATGTACAATTTTTTTTGATTCCATTGATTAAAACCTTTTTGTATTTTTCAGTGGTGCTATTAAAAAACTAGCGATTGAGGATTTGAAATCAAATATGGTATGGATTGAAGAAGAAGGATGTCTAACCAAAATCATGCTGCAAGTTCTTTCCGTTTACGAAAAGCTTCCAACGGAGTGGAAACTTTTGGAGATTCTCATCCTATTAGTTTCCAAGTCGGCAAATATTGCTGGAAAACAGTCGGATGCCCCAGTTTTTAATGAAGTCAAGAAAAGATTAGTAAAAGTAGTCAACAGCTTTGTTGAGAAGAACGAACTTGTAGTGCAAACCAAAATAACTGTCTGCATATACGAAACGATTATGAAGTATGAAGACTGTTGTCGGAATATGACAGCTTGCAAGCTCTGCCTTATCCCTGTTATTGGTACGATAGCCACTCAAGCAGCTCAAAACTTTTACAAACAACAAATTTTATCTATTATCAACAATGCGGTAAGGTATCTTTCTTTAATTTCCAAGTAGCAAATAATCTTTAAGGCATAAGTTGATTTGATTTTGGAATTTTTGTAACAGAAATCAGTAGGGACGACAATAGAAGCATGGCACTCAAGAACAGTTTCATTTAATCTCATTGAGAGGCTGACCCGAACTACTGGTAGCGATTTTGTCAAAAATGATGAATTTGTTCAATTGTATCTGACCAAGTTAAAAGCCCAAGGAACAATTATAGAGAAACAAAACGTGCTAAAGGATACAACCTTAGCTTGCATTGCATTTAAAAAGAAACCAATGGCTCATACGTCTGATGAATCGATAAGGATAGCAATGCTACAAAGTAACTCTGCATCATACAATGCAGTTGCTGCGAACTTAGTTACCACAAGTTCCAAAATAGAAATTCTTGAAGGGGCTTTAATTCAGGAAGATCGACTTAAAAATAACTTTCTATGGGAAAATATTGTTGATTTTAAGTTTGAGTACAATTTTTCTGTCTTGTTAGACAGTAAAAAAGGCGACAGTGAAATTAATTTATCTCAGAAAGAAGATGAATCCTCCAAAACAAATTCAAACTCAGCCCTTCAACAACAATTCGGGATAAATAACAGGTATTGTATATTGATATGTAGTTACTGACGTTTTGTGTTTTAGTAATTATAAAAATTAATAAGTTTGCTTTTAAAATTTTCGTGAAAAAGGATGAATTTAGCACAAAGCAGTTTAGCTGGTGAAGCTACGAACTATGACTTTACTGCGTCAGTTACTATTGAAAATACTGACTACTACCAACGGATTTTCGGGTCAAAGCCGCAACAGCAGAAACGAGTTACACGTACCAATGTACAGGATGTAAACCTTGAATCTAATGAAATCAACAATCACGATTGTATGGTAGCATTTGTCGCGACTATGAAAAAGCTCATATCATTTTCAAGTGTATCCGAGTCGGTGAGGTTTTTAATTTTATATTTTTTTTAAAAAATACCAAATTAATTGCTTAAGAATTTACAAACATTTGTGTAATAAAAAATCAATAGTGTCCCCGTTGGATGATGTACCTCAAAAAAGTCCTGGAAAGCTCTCAACATATCAACATTAAGATCTTTATAATTGGAGGATTACTAAACTGCCAAAAAATAATGGGTCCGTATGCTGCTTATTTTATCGATCCGATCTTGTCCTTAATCGTTGATCCTACAGAAAGTCATTTTGGGGTAGAAAAGCTAAATTTCTTTGTCAAAGATATGATCGTAATGTTGCTGTCTTGGACTACTGAAACTGCGAAACCTACGTTGGAAAATAAGAATAAGCTTCTAGTTTACGTTATACAAAACGTTCAGAAGAATCAGGAAAATTCACTGACGAGACAAGATATTTACAACCAAAACTTGAGCCTTGTTCAAACCATAGTTGAATATTGGATTTCAGATACACACACTTTACCTAATGATTTAATCTTTGAAATGGTAAGAAATTCAAACCCCAAGACAGGTTTAGATGTTTGTAACAGAATTCTTCTCGCTGGAAAACTGCCTATTTTGGATATGTATAAGCAGATGAATAGCTATTGCCGGGCTCTAAAACATAGCTCAAAGCCGATATATTGCGTTGCAGCCGAAAACATAGGTTTATTTCTGAAGTAAGTTCATTAGTTACTAAAAATGATTGTTCTGTAGATTTATTATAATTTATATATGTTTAACTATTCATTATTGCTATTCTAGGAATCTGAAGATGTGCAATAATCCTGAGCTGGATAAAGCTACGGACTATGTGAAAAATAAAATAAACGGAGAGAAGACTCGCCCTTTGATTTTCCTTACTGTCCTTAAATATTTAAGAAAACATTCACCTTCAACAATACTCTCGTTCAAGTTGTCCATTTTGGAGTTTCTGCATTGTTCAGCTTTGCGTGCAGAAGCAATCAGTCTTTTACCAACATGCTTGACTCAAGAGATAGAAACTCAAGAAAATGATTCTGACTCGAAAAAAATTGCTGAGGATTTCTGTACAGACCTTGAAGGACGAAAGTTATTTCAAAATCCGTGTGGAACACTTGCAGAAGCTGAAGCTGGTGCTGATATTTTGGAAGTTCTTATGAAATATCTAGATGACACGAAGAAGTTAGTTAAGATTTTAGAATGGATACAAATTTCGGAAAAAATTGACACAAATGGAACAATTTCAACAATTCGATCGCGTTATGCCAAATGTGTATTGGAAGTGTTCAAAATGCTGAACGGCTCAGAAACGGTTGTCGAAAAAGCACTATTACGAGTATTTGTTCGGCTATTCAGAGATGAAGATCTTGAGGTTAAAGAAATAGTGAATGAATTTTGGGCAATCTGCTTGAAAAAGTGGCACGAAACTCCAATACTTATTCTTGAACTGTTGGAAGTTATTGGAGATCAAGAAAACGCTATTGAAATCACTTTGGAATTAATCATGAAAAGATGTAGTGTTACACCAGACTTTGATAGATATGTTTTTGATAAGCCTTTAGAAGATTGTACCTTTTTTAAGTATGATCTAGACACTTCATGGAGAATGCGTCATGCAAGCTTTCAGCCTCTTTTTGCTGAGTCTTTGTCTTCGTCTCAAAACTTTTCAACTTTACCGACAGCGATGCAGAACTCAATCCTAAGTCAACGACGATGTGCAGGCAAATTCGGAGTTAATTTATTGACAGCAACTCTCTCCTTAGCTAATCAACAGTTTACACCAACTCAAGTAGATTTTGATGAACCAATGGAATTGGATGATGGGGATTTTCAATTCCTGTCTCATGATAGTTCGGATTTATCCATTTCCACAGAACGAGAAAAAATCCAGCTTTCAAGTCCGGCGGACCCCTTGGCAAGTCTACGAAAGCGGTTTTATCAACGCTCTGATTCACAGTTCTTCGCAAGGAAAGAAGTGGAGCGGCAGAAAGGTCAAATTGCAGCAACTGTAGAAGCAGTTAGAATGAAGAGGAACAATGTTAAGCTCGCTCGATCATATAGAGTAGGGGAATTACCTGATATACTCATAAAGCATTCTGATTTGCTAAAAACTATTACAACATTAGCAAAATTGGATGATGAAACGGGTCGGGCATTACTTGTCATTCTTTTCACAAGTATGCTTCAAGGTTCAGGGAGGGGAACTTCAGAACCAAAGAAGTCCAGACAAATTCAATATAGGGCACAAGAAATTTTTGAATCGCTGCTTAAAAACTACGGTCAGATTTTGAAGCCTAATTTTACCTCAGCACTGTTAGAAATCTCAATCTTAAATGACATTCAAATTCGACCTAGTCTTGTCAAAGACGCATGTCAGAATCTGGACTTGTATGAGTTGGGAATATTAAACCTTGAAAAGTATATTTTCGAAGGAGATGGACGAGCATCAAATTCAGCTAATAAAAGAACTAAGCTAGAGTCCTTGGAAATTGAGTCTGATGATCTCTCTGCTTGGCTTAGGATTGCTGAGTTCTACAAGAACTTGGAAGAATATGATGTACTTAGGAATATATTTTCCATAAGTTCTTCTAAAGCTGGAGCTAATCGATCAATCTACGATGACGCTAGGGCAGCTCTTTCACTTGAAGCAGTTGGGAAAGTCGACCTAGCAGCGGAAAAGTATACCGATTTGTACAATAAATCAAGAACTAATCCAGACTTTTGTAACTATGCCGTAGAAAAGTTTCTGGAGGATGCGTACCTAAATGTTAGAGCTAAAAAAAATTAAGTTTCTAACAGGAATTAGAAGCAGAGTTAGTAATATTTTATGATTTCCTGAATGTTCTATACAGTGTCTGGCGAGTCTTTCAAACTGGATTCAGTTGTACCAGGAAACTGAACTCTGTAAAGAAAGGATTTGCAGCGACCTAGTCTTTGAAGACAATGAGTGAGATTTCCTAACAGTTGTATTGTTCATTTATTGCAAAACCTCGGTCGTCTAACTTATTATTTTTCATTTTTGAATTCCTGTTAGGTTTGTTGGACGAATTTTACCTTTGGCTGTAAAGTCTGGATTGCAAATACTCTATGAAGAATCCGAAAATGTTGAACACGCATCTAAATACAAATCCTTCATGCTAGAAAATGGAGATGATGTTTCGAAGTTTCTAAATGTAAGAATTTTGATAATCCGCTAAATTAGAAAAATCAGATTATTTTAACTAAAAAAAAACTTGTTTGATTTTAAATGTTCAGAGTCAATATCCTATTGAAATGGCTGCATTAATGCTATCGGAGGATTTCAAAAATACTGCAAAAAGTTCAGCGTTATTAGAAAAAGGTTGGGACAAAGGTGTGAAAGATTTTCAGCTGTTTTCTAGATTGTCTTTGCCACAAAGAAGACGGAGAACATTGAATTTACAGCAAGCATCCGTAATACAAGATATTCTGATGTGGAACAAGGGCTTGGATTCAAATAATGTCGAGCAAAAAACAAAAATCTTATCTGTAAAATCAGAACGGTTGTGCAGTTACAAAATGGCTTCTTTACTTAATTCCGATATGGTAGTTTCAGAAAGGTATGAATTTTTCCTGCATCTCAATGATAATTTGGGATTTATTATTCAACGGTTCATTTTTCAATGATTTTACTATAAAATAGGGCTTATTTTATGGCGAAAATTGTCGGAAATGAAATTTTAGAAGCAAAGACAGATCTTATCCGAGAGTTACAATTACTAAATTTCCATCAGCATCTTTGGGTTTTGACCCTAGCCCTTCGAGATAAAAATTTACCTGTCTCGGACAAATACTTGGAGAAATCTCAGGAACTTGGTAAAGGAATGTCCGAAAACGAGCTTTTGGAATGGAAAAAAATTTATATAAATTATCTTACCACATTTCATGAACACATCGATGTGAATAACTGGTTAGAGATGTGGTCATCCGCTTGGGGTAAAATTAATAGACGAAATAGTAAGCTTTCATATTTTTGTATGGTATTTAATTTTGGATTTTTTAATTTGAAAAAATTGTCTGTTTAACAAGATGCTGATCAGCTAGTCAGTTGCGATGCATTTCAAATGCAAGGAGAATTACTTCGGAGTTTGATTGAAGCAACATTGGGAAAGGAAGATCTAATCAATTCTGATTCTGAAACATATATTTACAAGTCACTGAAAAGTAAAAGGTAACTCAATAATTTATTTATATTATTAACTTTGTAGGTTGTGCTTTTTTAAGTTTTGATATGATGTTTTTTGTGTATAGTCAAAGATGTTCTAGTATTGTGGAAGCTGCCATACAAGGAAGCACAGATTTAATAAACAGATTGTCAAACCATAGCTTTGAACCCGGTTCAAATCCACAAAAAGCGTACTTGCAAATGTTCAACCTATTGAAACTTCTTTTAAAGTCGTTCCCTGAAAAATGCGGAGCAGATGAAGTTCTAATGAAACTTATGCTGAATTGTTTGCTACGAAGCATGGAAGGAGATAGTGGTGAAAGTATTCTTTTATTTCCGAGTGTTTTGACTTGGCTGGAAAAGTCACCTTCTCTGCACCCCACTTTCACTGATTGTGTAAATATTTAAATAATTCTCTACTCTTCTTCATAATAATTTTATTGTTTAAAATTTGTTTTTCAACTAGGTAAAAAACATTCCAACCTGGATGTTTCTACCGTGGCTCGATCAAATCGTCACTTTGTACCGATGTAGCATTTCGTCTTTGCGAACATGTTTTTTCCCTGTCCTAAGCAGATTAAAAGAAGAATATCCACAGGCTTTTCAACTTCAATATACTGAACTCTTTCCAGGGTATGATTTAGTTTCAATACTCATGTTGATTTGAGTTTGTTTTGCATTTAGGTTCTTATATTTTCAGCAGTTCTTCCTGCATTCAAGAGACTTACTCCAAAGCGTTGAAAGCTGTGGTTTTGCCAACCATTTTCTACAAAACATTTGTGGACAATCTAGAATGTAACATAAGGCGTAAGAATCTTGAGGCTGCCAAAAAATCGTTGATGGAATTTCGTGATCGATTGAAAGATAACGATAGTGAAATTTTAGGGAAAATTCACAAGGAATATGCAATAGAGGTACTTTTACTACAAAAATAAGTTTAATTTTCACGTTTGAATTGTTGAACTTGTCGATTAATACTTTTCGACTGTCAGATGACCGGTGTTATCGACGAAGTTCTGAAAAAATTTGTTTCTAATGAAACGAAACAGTCTAATGCCGCAGATTCGACAACTGATCTTTTTCTCTGTCTTGGTAATATCAATAGATATCAACAACAAAAAGGTAAAATATTTTTATCCTCAAAACTTAAATTATGATTTCACATTTATCTTCACAATGATCGGCATAATATGATGTAGTTCGAGAGTTTGGTAATCTGAAAGGATCCAAGCTCATTGATTTAAAGCATCTATCCCCTTGGTTGGCCAAGTTTCATCACACTACACAGAATGAAGAGTTAGAGATTGCTGGATTGTATGACGGACTCTGCAAACCTGACGTTGTGTTTCACCCTAAAATTGTATCATTTTATCCAACGGTAAAGTTCAACCTGACACACTAGTAAATCTGTAGTATGAAATATACCTATTGAATTTATTCTCTGTATCTGTTAGGTGTCTGTATTTTCGTCTTTGACCCAACCGATAAAGTACACAATGCTCGGCAACAATGGTAGAAAAGTAAATTTCCTCGCTAAACATGGAGATGACCTGAGACAGGACCGAAGGATTGAACAACTTTTTAGGGTTTCCAACAAGATTTTTGACGGAGATTGCAAAACACAGAAGAGGAAACTTCAGATCCTAACATATTCAGTTCGTGATTTTTTTCTAGCTATCGACTTTTTGCTTAGTTTTCAGTCTTTGTATCAGTTTTTTAAATTTAGGTGATACCAATGACAGAAACATTTGGAATCATGCAAATGGTGAACAAAACAGTTTCTTTAGGTTCTTTTATATGCAGTTCTGAATCTTTGAACGATATGAAAATAAAAAGTATGACAGCACACAAAAAGTGGATTACAGATACAAGCGGCTTAGATCCGAAGATGCATAGCTCTTACCAATTTAGGTGCTCCGCAGCGAAAGCTACTCGTATTGCGGCCGAGAAACAGTTTGATTTACTCGCTTCTTATATCCCTCGTAACTTGATGAAGTAATCAGAATTTTTTCCAATTAGTTATGTTCTTGTAAAACCGTAAATTATCGTTTTCTGTTTTCATTTTCAAGTGATCAGATACAAGGGCGAGCGAAAAATCTTGAAAAATTCTTTGAAATACGCCAGGGAATGGTGCGATCATATGCTGCAATGTGTATTGTTCACTGGCTTCTTGGAATAGGCGATAGACATTTAGAAAACTACCTTATCTCTTTGGAAACTGGGCATATTGTTGGAATAGATTTCGGGAGAGCTTTTGAAACTGGAAACACTGTACTTGAAGTTCCAGAGATGATGCCGTTTAGGTTGAGCCCTCAGCTACAGTCCTTGATGTCACCCTACGGGTGTAAAGGTATATCCACTCAGTCCACAACAATGACTTTTGAACTTAATACACATGTAATTACTTAATTGTACTAATATTGAAACGATGGTTTTGGATAGGGCTTTTTAAAGAGACGATGTTATACGGCTGGCGCTGCCTCATAAATTCAACGGATCTACTTCTATCAATAATCAACATTTTCGTAAATGAAAAGAATATTAATTGGCTGAAAGATGAAGCAGGGCTTATGAAGCCTACTGACCATTGCCAGAAATGGATCCCACTAACTGTGATAGAGGAAAAACTTAAATGTAAAAATCCTGTGATGATACTTTTAGAAGCAATTGGGAACAGTGCACACAAATCTCCATACTGTTCAGTAGTGAAGGATGGAAGAGAAGATTTACTTAAAACCGAGCAATTTACGGATGAAGAAGTAATTGATTCCCTTATAGATATGGCTACAGATAAAAACATATTGTGCAGGAACTACTTTGGTTTATGTTCTTGGATATAGAGTTTTTCCTTTCCAATTAATTGTGGCGTATGCATTGCACTCCTTTTAACAGGATGAAATGTAATCAGTCATAAGTTACAGCTAGAATAAAAATAAAAATAATTAAGATGTTCTTTGTTTTTCGAAATCCTTCAATCATATTGCAATTCTTTTTATTCGGTTATCATTCCAACACAGCGTTATTGCTAATTCTCATATCAAACTGAGTTTGCATTTGAAGTCCTTGAGAAATGTAAGTTGGTAGGTTCGGATATAGTTTTATGGGTAAATCCCAAACCATAGTTTCGATATTAATATTAGTTGGACCCACCCAAATTTGCCCATCTAAGTCATCATTTCTTGGTTTTTCTGGAGGCCTCATATTCAATTCATTAGCATCAGATGTACTTGTAACAAACTCAAAATGAAGTTTCCACTTTAATGTAACTAAATCAGTGTAAAAACTAGGTGTAACGTGCAAAGGAACGGGTAGCACAAAATGTGTTTGCTGATACCCTACGCACATTTCATGAAATTTTGAAAACGAACTAACTGAGGGCTTCTGTCCCTCAATCTTTCTACATTCTGGCGTTACTTCTTCAGAGCTTTGTAGAGTCACTGCAAATTGAATGCAAGGGACATTGGACTCCGAAAAATCCAGGGACCCTACTATGTCTTCACCGAGTTTGTAGGCCTGTTTGAATATGCAGAATTTAACTACGTGACCTCGGGAATTTGTTACATTATAAAACTTTTGGTTTCTTTGGGATGTGACTATTTGCAAAACTTGAAGTGCTGAGTCCAAAGGAGTTTCCCTTTCTTGATCTGACAGAAATGGATTAGATGGGTGAGTCACATCTTCGCTTCCATTCAGAATTGCAGAATCTGTAAATTCTGAAAGGTGTAATAATCATATACCTATATAGTTATTAACAACAGCAAGAAACAAAGTTGGTTAACTTTTTGCTATCAAATAAAATGTCACCTTGAATCACCAGGGTTCGAAGAGGTACTCTGAGTAATCGGATGGGTGCGTTGACTCGTTGAGTGCCGATTGTCAGTTTATACGCATACTTGACCGTTTGACCCCGAAATGAAGGTGGACCGTCGACGGGCAGTGTCTCTCGATACCAAACTAAAAGATAATCGACAAACATATTCTTTTATTTTTAAGTCTAATATTCCAATTTCTCATTCTTTGATTGACCTTACAAGTTTTACTTTCACCAGGCAAAAGTCTCAAATCGCAAAACAGGATAGTTGGTTTCGTCGAAATTACCACACGGCCAGTGACATTTGAACTACTTAATCCTCCTTGACCTTTCTCTGGACTATTTGTAGAGCCCCCCGTCCCAGCTGAGAACGTGTCTACACGGCAGGGGGCAAATGAAGTCCTACTATTGGTTACAGCTGATTCTTCAGCAGTTAGAGGATGCTGAGCTGGAACTTTGACCCTTGACTCGCTAACCCAACATTGACAATGAATTTGAGCACTTGCCCAAGCCAGTACTTCCTCTTGGTCATTCCATTGAGATTTAGCATCGGGGGGTGGTGAAGGGTTTCTCAAAGTTATCGCTACTTCTGCCGTTTCTCCAGCCAAATATGCACCTTGGGCTAATCTTGCTGTTACTTCAATCATTCTCAAAGATTCGTCTTTAATAAATTAATCCAATTAAGGGCCTTTAAAAGTACGGATATTTTCGAAACCGCATTACTAAATAGTTCAAAAAATTAACTTCCTCCACTCTTTCTGATATTCTGATGACAGACAATCAACTGAAACAGCCGCGTATTTTTCATGTGATTCACTTTATGCACTTCCTTGAAATATTTTTTAATGCTTCTTCACAAAATCTGGAATTTACAATAACTTAGTTTAATTGCATTAAGTACGAGTTATCGTAAGTTGTAACTTGTAACGTTGTAACATGATTAAGACCATAAAATAATGACGACGTTGATAATTGATATTTCTGCTTATGATTAGGTTGCGAAGTCAGGCATTGTTAATACCGGTAGTTGGTTCATCCGGATCCTCCTCTCTGTCCTTTGTCTTCACATCTGCATCGTCAGAGACACCCATGATAATATCAGCCATAAGAAGAAGGTTCTCTAAGTTAGAATCCTTTCGAATGTCTAAAGGAAAGTACTTCACAAGGCTGTAATCATCTAGAACTTTCCCCAACATCGAAGAAAGCTTTAAGAATTTTGTATTCCAAGGAGTTTCCACCTCCTCGTTGAGTAAATCAAGGGCATCAGGTTCTAGAAATCGTTCGATGTTTTTTCGATCACGTTTACTGAGTAGGTCGATTTTGGTCAGGATGTTCATATGAGGAATTTCTACATTTATCATTGTACTTAAGGCAGTAAGAGATCCAGCGATGAATTTAGAACCATCAGTCAGGAAATGGGCGTCTATTGTGTAGACTCCACAAACTCGGAAGGACCAACTTTCTAGCTGTTTCACAAATCGTTGCATCATTTCCAAATGAGTGTACAGCTCGATTTGTCCAGGACAGTCAAATATTAGGTAGTCCCCGTCATAGTCCTCCCCAATGGCTGGTAAAAGCCAACTTTCCAGATGCTGCATGAGGTACCTGATGTAAATGAAACCAAGAAAATAAATAAGTTGGATTCCCTTTATACGAAATCAATTAATTTTAATAATTGAAATGCATACGTACTCCATACAGTAAAGAAGAGCTCCATTTGGACCTAAATAATCAAAGTATTCAAAGTTAAAAATCATCTCTACGATACAGAGTTTTAGTAAGTTGCTTGATGATTGTAATATTAATGATCATGTAGGTAATTACTGGAGATTCATTTAAATTCTAACACGCAGATCGAATAAAACGAATGTCTTTTTATCCAATTAATGTTAAGATATAAAACCAGACCTAATCGAAGGTCTTCATCTTCCATTACATCGTCGACCTGAATCAATTCCCGTACATCTGCAAGGGGTTGGTAGTCGAATTTCTCGGCGGCCGGATCCAAATTCACCACCCGAATGTTCCGCTTTGTCATTTCGGCATGCTTCTCGATGTGACTGCAATACGTGCTCTGTAAATTACAAAATATTCTAAAATCAATGTTAACCAAATAACAAACAACTTGATACACGATTGCATTAAACTTTAATTTACTACACCATCGACTGTTTCTGAAGTTTTGTTAGTTTCGACTTGTACCAGCAAAGTTAGTATTCATTCTTACTATATTCGTAAAATTCGTATAGTATTCTTACCTTTCCTGTCCCAGCTATAAAAAAATACAAACACAACGTAAGTTCATAATGTTTTTACAAAATTTTAAGTGGTTTATACTTCGAGTATCATCTATTATGGTGTATGGCAATTATGATTATAGAATAAAAACAAATTAAAATTTTACCTGGACCCATCACTATTTGTGCGAACCTCATTTCAGGTTCCAACTGTTCCAAGCCTCAAGATGCAGCAGGTATGGCCTGGTAATTGTTGGTAACCCCGAATGATAGTACCCTTTCTCAATTTTGTTGTCCTTTCAATAGTGAATAGTGTGAACAAAAATACAGAGATTGAATGAAAGCTGAATTCTAGTTTTAGGAAACTTGGGATTGCTTAAAAAGTCGTCGAATAAAAAAAGAATAAAAGTAAATGTTTACACTAGTCAACTTCTAATTCACCTCCGAACCTTTGAAAAAGTACTTTAAGGGCAGGGGCACGGAAATCTCAATTAATATTAAAGGTAGGATTGTATTTTGTTAAGGAAATCAGAGAAGGAGAAAAATAATATTTTATTTCATTAAACGTGCTAAACACCACAAGGGGACAATGCCCCGCTCTCAATTTTTATAGTCACAAAATACCCCAGCAAATATGGTGTGACCAATCTCTCAAGTCCCAACACTTTCTCCAACTTTCACTTTCCCACTAATCTTCCTGTTAAAGTAAATTCTAACGTTTTCCCAACTCTTTTTGTGTGTTACATGCTTAGATGTTGCAGAGTTTTTCATTTTTGAAAGCTTACTCTCTTCGTAAAATTCTGAATTCATTTTTTAGCTAATGTTTTCCGTTGGGATTTCATCGAAAAAGTCTTTGTCCTCATTTTTCTTGCCTAATGCGAGTTTTAGCTCTTTCAGTCTCTTTGCGTTCCTCTTTCTAAGCTGCTTGAGCATATCTGGCCCATCGAAACTTTGTACGTCTGTCAAAGGGAATTAAAAATCACAGTTCAAATATAAGCATGATTGATTGATTGATTCAATTGATTGTTTACCATGGAATTTGAAATTAGTTTATACTTCTGCCAGATTAAATAATGCTAATATACCTCTGAGGGCTGCAACACCGGCTTTGATATCCATATTCAGTTCCTGGAAGTCAGGCTCCATCCCTCTTATTTTGTGGTGCTGAATTTTCTGAACAATCCCATAAATCTGAAGAGCAGTTGCTTGCCTCAGGGTGTATTTCTTTTGAAGAAAGGTGGATTCATTTTGAAAAATGATTTGTTCGTTTAAAAGCCTTCCTCCATATATCACTGAGGTGAATCGGTGGGTGCGTTTTTTCACTACACCCAGCATATCATAATATCTCTGTGCGATCACAAGTGTTCCCAGAACTTCCAGAACCGCAAACAAAATGAATACAAATGTAGAGGACATACTTTCTCCCCCAGGTACAATGAATCGGATATTGTAAAAAAGCTGGAAAGTATCATTTGCTGCGTGAACTAATTGAGCCAAAACCAATGCCCACAGGATATTGGCACTATGCGTTCTATCTGCATACAATGCTGACACACACATGAAGCCATGGAATATATTTACAACGTGATTGACCAAGTCACCGGATTTAATTATGTCCAGGCAGTTGAAGTTATCGTCTCCAACAAGTTTCTCGAATTTGGCATGCTCTATTATTATTCTATAGCTGAAATCAAGCCAATATACTATTAAAGGGGCTTTGAAACTTCTGTCAGCCTCTGACAAGTTGTGAGTGTCAGCCATGGCCAGATTTAAAACTATAAAGTTTTCTACCTTTCAAACATACAGATAGCAAAATTCACAAGAACTGTAGCATGAAATAGGAAAAGAAGCGTCCAATTTGTACGTTGAGTTCGATGCCTATGCAAAACAGCGAGTCTATTTTCCTCAAATTCTCTATCCCTCTGCTTCTGATCTTCCATTGTTATTTCTTCTTCATTTATGTCATCCACTTTTTCTAGTTTCTCCTTCGCAGTGAGATCATCCAATGCATTAATTCGCCCTTCTTTCATCTCTTTAGCCTCCGTTAGAAGTTGTTTCCTACTTTTTTCTGGAAGCAACTGAAAAAACTCGGACTTTTGAAGCATGTTAAGTACTTTAAAGGCTTCGTGCTCTGTTGCATGGTGAGGAGTTGCATTTTCGTTTCCGCTAGCATCACTTTCCTTTTGCCGGTGCCCTTCTCCTGCAATCACTGCAACTTTTCGACGGACCTGGGACCAGTTATTGTGGCCATGACTTTCCACATCCTCAGAGGCCATGGGCACAGTGGGAGTTTTAGGAGTTAGTAAACGTTTTCCTTGATCGTTATCCATTGTTATAGGTTCGAGCTTAGAAGTTTACATATAATCTTTTTAAATCACTGCTCATAGGTCTACGGTGGACTGATTTACAAACTATTCAAAGAATCTTAGTTATAAAACCTTTTCAGACTGGAAACTACTGACGAAATTATTGCCCGTTTCAAAACGCAAGTCCTCTGAGATCAAGGTAGGTGAAAGTAAATTTTCGTTTCCGTAGTAAGGTACCGACACATGGAGCGTTTCCGAAAAATAAACAAA
>JAQFYM010000949.1:0-44295 GCA_034694785.1 Agrenia bidenticulata
TAATTGGATTTAATAATTTTAATCTGCATTTTGTCTGACAATGCCACGTTAATACCACTTGCCTAGATTCTCTACTATGCAATGCACTATTATTGAATATGCGGGATAACCGACAAAGTCTACTGACTATTGAGTAATATGTACAGAGGAGATTGTTTGTTGGATGAGTACCCAATAATTATTGAAAGGCGAGTAATAGAAGATAATAAAAGGATACTTGCAATACCAGTTCAACTCCATCAACTATGTGGATGGGCTGTAAAGAAAGAAAAGGCCAACTAAATTGAAAAGAGCTGTGTCCATGAAATTATAGGGATTAGCTATGTTTATGTTTTGAAAATGACTTTGAAATTCATGTTAAGTCCAACCTCTAATAAGATTACGAGTTCTTTTTCGGCAACCATTCTTTTCAAGTATTTCAAGCGCCTTTGGTAAAGTAGTCTTTACAGCAGTTCTTTACTTTTTTCTTCCGTCACATTCTTGACATTCTTAGGATCGTCGAGTAAAAGGCTTATGAAGGTGCTATTGACAATTAAAATTGGAGTGGTTTGCTTCTACAAGGTAGATGAGATTTGAAAGGATTGAGGAACAAGAGGTTCATTCAACACGATCTGGCAGTTAGATGATTTTAATTGGTAAATCGTAAATTTGAATTCCATCTTATTTACTTGAAACTAAAAGTCCGCTGGTTATATCTGCTTCTATCACACTCAGATGTTTATAGTGTGTATGATATTGTTCAAGGTGGTTAAAAAACCTATAAACTCAAGACAAGGCGGTGAGTTTACTTACAGAGGAATTTATGTATAACTGGGCGTATTTAAGAAATGGATCATTTAAGAAAAGATGACAGGGAGGTTGGGCCCTAATATCGCTAGGCTAATAGATACGGTCTCTTAAAGAATGGACTCTTGAGGGCACTCTGTCATTTTTCAAATATTTAGCCTGTACAGGGTGGATCGGAAATCCTTCCTAAAATTAACCTTTAACAATAGTTTCCAAGACCTCTGTAGTTGAGGACGATAAGGGGCAGTGGAGAAGTCCGAAAACCAACTTGGAAAGTGACTCGAGTGTTATGAGAAGCCGGCAGAAGAAGTAGGCAGTCACAGTCCGAAAGGCCATTCTTTCAAGACGAATTATAAATATAAGGTGCAATGTGTACGACTTTAATAAGCATCTTCTGAACTCTGAGTACACAGTTCATCTCCGTGTATTATATTCTATGTATTTTACCCAGCTTGGGCTAGTAACTCAGGTATGGTATCCTGATGGCATTCCTGGAGCTATGGAGAACGTGTTAGTAAGGCAGAGGGGGCTTCTTAACGTTCTTCTTCTTGTGTGGAGAGAAATATTTGAAAGAAGAGATAGATGATAGGAGTAGGGTGCCATAAAATTAAGGAAAAGTCAAAGAGAGCCGACCAACACCTCTGAATTTCATGGATTGGATTTGGACGAACACCTGAGCATCTGCACAAATTCTTGAAACAACAATTACTCCTTACTACTACTTCCACACACTACTACTACTACTTTGGACTTTGGCTGGTACTTACTACCTTGCTTTAAAAATTTATAAAACCACAAGACCAGACCCTCACTGTGCAATCCAGTCATATAATGGTGGTGGGCCAGTTCGCTTGAGTCATTGGTGCATTCCATGGAGGGGATAAATACTACAAAATTCTATGAGATTTAATAATATAATTTTAATCAATTTTGGACACACACTCCAAATCAACAACTTACAGTTCATATGAGGCAATTTAGTAATGCGAGCAAGTTTAATTTAGTTTTGATTCGAATTAGTTTTAAACTTATTACTTCACTGACACAGATTTTTGCACATCTCGATTTGGATCGCACGAAATGCGAGTCATAAACTTGTCATTTAGTCACATAATAAATTGTAGTGCCATATTAATTTGGTTAACTCACTTGGAAATCATCATGTAAATATGTTTTAGTTTTCTTTTTTATCCGAGCAGTTGAAGTTGAAATAGTTGTTATGATTCAAAATACAATCAACTAAAAGTTTTTTTCTTCTAACCATTAGGTAGCATTTTGCCGTAGTGCCAGGATTGTAGAGCGGTGAAAAGTATGAGTAGAAGGTAGGTAATTTACAAGTAGTATCGCCACGGTAAAGAGTGATTAGAAAGACAGATGAAGATGAGTTTACTACAGCAGAACTCTTTGCATAGTAATGGCCAAATTATAAATTAAATTACAAGGGACAAATCGCAAATTTCTTTTTCTCTAAATGAAAATCAACACCTGTATTATCCCACGTTGTTCAAAACACAATAAAACTTTTAATTACTGTAATTTACTCTCCACTAAGCTCCTCGTAGGCACATCAAATAGCTTTATAGGTTTTTAGATTGTAAATCTATCCACTTCAGGGGTCATCCTCATATGCAATGGTAGGTTGGACAGAATAGAAATTCTTCAACGTCCAACTCTGCTTTGAGTACAAGTGGAGATCAAATGAATTCAAATCCGCATTCCAACTCTCAGCAGCAAAATAATATATAAGTGTAACACATCGTTTACAATCTCAGTCTCTTGTCTATCCCCTGACAGGTTTATCTCCCGAAGGTCAAAGGACAGCTTGGAATGATGTCAGAAAATAGCGACAAAGAAATCTCCATTTGTTTTACGAGAAAATCTCCCCAAGGGTCAAGCACTGTGTCGTGATTTTTAGCAAATCCTACTCATTTCTCTAAAAACAATAGAATTTCATAGCCTCTTGTATTTCTACCCTAATGAGAATGGCTCATAAAAATTACTTTATATCCCACCAACTCCGTCACGGACTTCAAATTTGGGAATCCCCTTCTCTACACTTGAGTAAAAGTAGTCAAATGAAGTCAAAGATGGAAAGCTAGGCAAGTCATCACCTCCAACCTTGTCCCTCGTTGATGCGTTAAAGCTTTGGAGATATTCTCATCTCCAAATATGTACTTAATACACGGCACGACATCCCTATCTCACCAACTACTAAAAGACTAACAAAGTTGAATGAGATAAAGTAAGCCATGTCAAGTGACTTTATTTAACTAAATCCTTTTACTTTAAACAAAAAACTCCAAATTCTCATTGTACTTTTCCTAGCCTTTTTAAGCTGGAGATAAGCTGTTCTTAAGCCACAGGTTATGGCAATAATAATAATAATAATTTTAATGCAACAAAAAACCTTCTTCCAGCCCAAATCCATGCATCATACTATCTACGAAACCACTCGTGTTTTACTAACAAGGAACGATAGTCAAATATCAAATAGGCATGAGGGATTTTAAAGAGTCCTTATACGGAAGTGGCAAAGCTTTTAACTTCTTTGAAGGAATAAATTCGTGAGCTCTCGAGTCTGGATTGGATCGATATAAGGGGGATGGGCTATATTATTCCCCTTTATAGTATTACCCACAAGGAAAAACACACGGCCATGGAGATTTTGATAGATTTGGCGTACTAAACTCGGCATGGGTTTATTCTACAATCTAAGGCTTAATAATATTACGTATAGATCCTAATACATAACCAAATCTAAAACTATTTCTTATGCATATAAGTGTAGTAGTGGTAGTACAAATATAAAAACGTATGGATTCCACGAACCCCCTTCGGCTCCTCTGTTGTATGCCAAAATATGCAAATATTTTTATTATAGCAATTGGCTCATTAACCCGGACACATGGGCTGGCTGACATTCTGACATGGCGTGGCTGGGTTTGCCTTTTCTGACATGCCATGATCATAACACAAAATACACCTGAAATATAGGGATAAAAAATGATTAGAAAGTAAATGTTTGATCACGTCCCGAGTCTCAATTCCTCTCCAGTCTCAAGTCTCAAACAGTCGGGAAATTATTAGTGGTGTGAACGACGGAACATGGATATTAGTCCTTTGAATCGTTCGTATACAACAGGTAATTGAGTATCCATGTATTTTAATAAAAATATATGCTACAATCAATAGATAAGCCAGTTGCCCAAGTGAATGCCAAGGCATTCAAGCCAACCCTCTCACGAACCTTGTCTTAATCTATAAGGATTTCGTGCAATTTTTTGTTACACTGCGTAGCAAGGTAATGCTTTATTTTACTATAATAAAACACAAGGTATAAAATGATTACAAGGAGGTATGGAGGAAATTGAATTACGGAACCTGAAAAATAACGATTTGCCGTATGGATCGACAGTCATGTCTACTATGAAAGTTCAAAGTTAGTGTGGGCTCTTTAGCATGAAGAAATTAGCCTTTGATACCTCTCAAGTTGGATTATCATGATGATGATATGGGAATTAGGAATTGATAGTTTGATGGGCTGTGCATCCAAATTAATTCTAGGAAAATGTTGAAACCATACTAAAGGTTTCATTTGAATTCATTCCGTTTTTAAAACTCTGCAAGAAATATGCTCCTCCCTATTGTATCTGACTGACATCTGACTCATTGCATTGTTTTGGCTTATCTTACATCGGATTTAGGGTCTTGGATTCATGTGATAACCGCATGCTTTCTTAAATGTTGAACTTATAATATCTCTAAGAAAAAGCGGCTTCTCTTTCTCCGCCCATATCGCATGTGAGATGGAAGTTTAATGATTTTTGATGGACTGATGAATTATTATTACACCTGATACCCTGTTTGATAGGATAGGAACCCTCTTTTGATGGATTAAGAGCGGTTTAGAATGTAACGAGGGTGTAATTGGGGTAGAAGGTAATTATTCTTCATTCGAGGGCTTAAAACCATTTAGGATACATTTTGAAATTGGGAGGTTTATAGTTTTATTTGAAGCTTTTTAAACAGTACCCACAAGAAGGTTCGAGAGGGTTGAAGGTGTGGGTTTGCATTTTTTGAGAATCCGCTAACATATTATTCAATTGTTACAGTGCTAACTTACCAACGTCTTTGTTTTTGGTTCTGCTCGATATCTCAATTGCTTTGTTTGCTGTGCCTCTAAGTTCTATTGGGAATATTGTGATGGTGTCTTACACTGTCTGGAAATGTATCTTAAAATATCATAAGATTCAATATGAATTGTATAGACAAAACGACAGGGGATGGAGTGAGCCGTCTCCTCTCCCCGTGCTGAACCAGAATGATTGAACGGAAATAATGAAACTGTCATCATTATAATTCGATTAAGCTATGAAATAATGACTTCCTCCGAGGAGTAAAAATGCACATAGTCACAATATAAGTTCTCTTGATCTGGAGACTGGAAGTGGCCATACCATTGGCTAGTCAGGGTTACTTTAATACATAATGATACTTCATCCTCTTCTTGCAAGTCCAGTTTAATTTGTGGTCCACAAGAAGTTAGTTAGTGTTGGGAGTTGGGGTGCATTATGGGACTCTACTGTAGCGTAGTGTTGAAGAAGTGAAGGTAAGGTGTGAAATCATAATAATGAACTTGACACTTTAGTAATTGATTGCCTCTCATTGTCCAATTCATCACGTCATCCAGCTAACACCAACTTTTGATGCATGATAGGTGTCAAAATCCTAATTAATTAAAGCTTATTCTTGATTTCTTTCCTTACCATCATCTCCATTATGCGGCATTTCCTACCCTATCATTTCGTAGGTAATCTATGTGTAATAATACCCAGTCCATACGTTAGAATTAATGACAGACTGATACTACAAATCCAACCAGCTGCTTTAATATGCATAATGTAATTAATCTTGTATGACTACGACTACAACTTCAGCTGCTACGAATACTGTATACACACCTTATCAAGTTTAGAAATTTTAAAACCTGAACTTACATTCTATCATACACTTATGACTCAACCATTAAATAATCGTATAAAAGAAAGCATTGTTACTTTGATGTAATGCTTAGGCAAATAAAAGGAAAGAAGTCCTCAGTTAAAAAAAATCTATTTCACAACTTCTGTACTTTTAATTCATGAGCACGGCTTTATAAACCTTAAATCTGACATACATTAATACTATCGATATTGATAAGTTTATAATAAACATTTTAGGATTGATAAGCTGATAGAATTATTTAGCACATGTTCGCCATCTGTACCAAGTAAATATTAGAAACTAAGTTAATACGTAGGTTTAAAGGTTATTGATACTTGACACAGAATCAAGCCCGGGTACTAACCCTTTCTACTTATGATGCAAATAAATTATTCGCAAACAAACTTCGTTAGAAAATCCAACAGACATTTTCTCATGCATGAACAAACGAATAGTCAGGTCAAAATTAATTAAGGATGTAAATGGTAAATAGTTGAACTGGAGAGGTAAGTTTAAGTAATTAAAAGTAATGGATAGCCAAACAGTTTTGGATGATGGAAAAGGTCCCCTGCTGTGACAAAGCTGTCAGACTTAAACATGTCAAAAGTTGTGTTCCTCACCTGTCACTAACAATGTGTAATAAAGCGATGCATGGACTTACGCTTGTTTTTTAAATTTTTTTATACAAACCACACTACTTCTCACTCTTCTGACTGCCATCAACTTGTGAACTTAAAAATTCAACTGAGCTGCATACTAACAGATATCGAACTTTACAATAATTTACTTACTTTAATTTTCCGGCAATAACGTGCACAAAATGCTCCAAAAACTTACATTCACATTCAGCATACTAATTTTGCTACTTGACAGTGCCCCAAACAACGGGTAAATAAAACATACAGCAAAGCAAGCAAGAGATCAAGGAGGGCGATGTTACATATTAACTATTTTACCAAAATATGGCTAGAATCTATATGATTGTACAGTCCAGCTGAGGTTTTCAACTGCTTATCACAAAGTTGACAAACATAAATCTTCTCCTTCAAATGTGTTAAATAGTGAACAGCAAGGCCGTGTTTCGAGCCGATAGATTTGTTGCAGATTTCACATATAGGATTATGGACAGGGTAATCTTTAAGATGCATGAGAGTGTAATGAGCAACGAGACTGCCGTCGCATACAAACTCACCATTGCAACGATGGCAATGTAACTTATTTTTCAAAGATTTATGAACGATGAAAGCCTTATTATCTCGGAATCCTTTTTCGCAATGTTTGCACTTGTACTCACATTTTTTACTCAGAATATCATCACCAGCAGCGCCCCGAGAGTCTGAGGATGGTTGGAAAATATGAACTCTGACCAGATGTGCCCTTAACTCCGCTCCGGTCGGGAACTCTGTTTTACATATTGGACAGACTTGCTCACATATCTTAATTTCAGTCCTGTCTGCCTCGCAATACTCGACTGGCTCTATTTTCCATTGGCCAACTTTGATTGTTTGCGAGACAGGGTTCGGTACTAACCCTGAGAAAATTGGCATTTCCGGTTTCTGTTTGCTTAACAACATCCTCAAAAGTTGTGGTTCTTTTTTACCGTGCTGGCTGACTGCAGGGTTGGTGAGTGCATTAGAGATGTTGGAATGCTTTCGTTTTAGGCCCCGTCCTTCAATGCCTCGAACAGAACCTATATTTGCCAGACACATCGCTTTAAGTTGCTTCCGAGGAACCGAGCCTCCATTTTCCAGACGCATCGCTTGAAGTTTTTTCTCAAAAACACGATGCTCTGTTCCTCCGGTGGGGTTACTCAGATGGATGTTGCTTGATACTGCTTCGTTTTCTATGCCCAGCTGAGTGTTACCAAAGCAAGCAAAGATGCTTTCTGAATCCCTACAATTTGGAATATAGAGCACATTTATGTCCATTTCATTAAATCATTTTTCAAGCTCACAGAACTCTGTCTTCATATTTTCTAACTCTAATCCCTTGATATTTCCTTAAATACAAACTATCACAAACTGAGACTCCAATATAATATTGGGTGATTGGGTCAACAAGTGTCAATATACCAACCTATAACTAACTGCATGTCTGATCCATAATTATTGTAATACAACTATCTCTAACCATATCTTAAACAATTCAAACAACAAGCATTAATTATTGAATGATTGTCGCTGGTAATTCTTATGTTAAGTTAACTTAAGTCATACTTACGACAAAAGCCATTGCAACACTGCTTCATCAGCCAAATGACGCGTTTCTAACCCCGTTGAGTAATCCAGAACATAATCAAAGATATTGACATTCTTAGGGCGGACAGTATTAGGACCGGAAAGAGTTGAAGTTGATTCAGCTGTCGATATCTGAAGTGTATCCGTGACAGTCATTTTCGTTTCGCAAGTCCCTGAAAGCTGTAGATTTTTCTGGCAGCTGGGGTTTGATGTTTAGTGTCTGGTGAGCCAAAATTATGATTAATTTTTAAATCGTACCATACAACTTTCTTTGTTCTTGATATTCTTGATATTAGTTACCAAAAACTTACAATTGGAAGCTATATAAATTGTATCTGATAGTTTCGCTGATTACCTGACAGAAGTTTGTTTCGTAATCCGTACAGCAGTTAGGAATTGACGAGAGGTCAATATTCAACTTTCAACTATGTACAACGCGCGTGTCCTCTAGCAGAAATAGAAGTTTCTACAACTGCTATGACAGGTCAAGGGTGGACTACATGACCTCTATCTACCAACAACGGAAAGTACTGTGACGCATCGTATGAAAACACCCGCAAGTTGAGAGCTTCCTCTGCCGCTCAATTGTAGAAATTGTAATTTAACTAAGGGGCATTGTGTGGCCCAGTAACAAGCAAGTAAAATAGACTTGCTAATACTAACTAATTGTAAGTTACCATTGAGAACTTATTGTTAGTATTAAAAATGCTTCAGATTAGTTCAGAATAGCAGTCATTTGGGCTTTTTGATTATGATTACACGCATTCCACGACTATCATATAATACTAATGGTCATATTATTATTATTATTAATAGTTAAGCTAAGGGTGCACTCACACTTACGTGAATTACGCCAATGTTAATTAGATTAGAGTGCATAGAACTGATTAGAGTAAGTGTGAGTGTATACTTATATAGCTTAGCCATTAAGAATTTGGCCATGAGGGATAAGAATTATAAACTGCATAATGATTTTTTTTAATTTTTATAAATACTAAAGGTTAAAAATGTTTTTTTAAATGGCTTTTATACAACGAAAACTATTATTTTTAGGTCTTTAGTCTGATAAAGTTTGAAGGGCCACACAGGCCACACAAAGTGTGAAATGTGTAACACACGAGACCCACACACTTGTTCACTTCTACCCATGCTCATCATAATCATCATCCATTAGTTATTTTCAAAGTTTCAACTGGCTTTCGAGCATGAACTTGGAACACCCTGAACGAATTGGACAAAGCTGATAATATGTTTTAACTTTTTTTTACACGCAATCGGAAAAGCTATTACATCTAGGTAGTTGTTATTTCATGGTTTTTAGAGGTCGGCGTAGGGAATCAGAGGTTACTTTACTACACTGGCCTATACGAAGAGGTATTTTTGGAACAAAGATGCTTGGAATTCTGACAATCGGCTTTTTAAAATACGTTTAAGCTCCGTATTTTAATATTTGGTACATTTTTGGCAATTCAAAATGCTGGCATTCCATATAGCTGTCTGTAGCCATTTTATTGTAAGTAAAATTATGAATCTTAAAGAAATGGAAATTTGTTAAGGAATGGTTTGGGTTTCACAAAATTCTTTAAAGGGAAAAAAGTATGATTTAATTGTGTTTCAAATATAGTCCATGATTTGTTTTTGTACCCATCCCACCAGCACCACCATATAGGGCGTTTCTATTTCAAATTCGATCTTCCTCGAAAAGAATTTGATGATTTTCGTTCCAAAAAGTGAATTGGGATTCCTTGCTTTCTGATTGAATTCCGGCAAGCCAGACCGCGTGCTGCCAACCCTCTTCATCCATGATAAATGTGGATTGAGAAAATCCTTAACCGAGTTTAGTCATTCCAAAGGAAGATGAAATATTAAGGGTAACATCAAGGGGAATCGTATTGTTCTTGTGATCATCCAAAAGCTCCTGGAGTGTCGGCTTGTGCTGTTTCAAAAATTGGATTTGTTTGTGGTACCGCCTTATGGATTATGGATACAGGCTTAAGGAGCAATAAACACTTGAGAAAATACAATAAATAATAATATTTCCATCCAAGGATATGCTACAACCTAAGGGAAAAGGATATTAAATTAACAATTCTTGCTAAGCATATCCACTACACCTAAGAACTGCCTTGTAATCAGGAGGGTAGAAACTTGTAAACCAATCTAATCCCAAGAAATTAGTTCTAAATCCATGTTTAAATGTTCTTATTAATCGTACGCCCCTAATGCAGCAGATCTTAAGCTTTTACGACTGTGACAAATCAGGTATTTCTCACATTTATTTATCTGTCGAATTTGCTTTCTTTTCACCCCTCTGGTTTTGAAGGCTTGAATTTGGAGGAGTTGACTAACTAACTGAAATTGGGGATTGAGGATTGAAAATGAACCTCCTGGATGAAGATTTAAAGAGGTGGGCTAATCCTCTCGTTTGTACAGATATGTGCCTACCTTATAGGTGTTAAATATTAATACAAGTGTGAAAAACACCTGAATTCAAACTAAATCCTGACAACGGATTTACTAAAGCCGGCTTGTTTGTCTCTACTACCCTACATCATGCATACATCTTCTGCTATCCCTCTGGTACTTGACTTAGAGAAGTGGTTAAGAGTTCGTATGAGCAACAAGGGTCTAAATGGCTTTTTATGGAAGAGTACTTAATGGGAAATTGCTCATTTCGCACCTTTTCAATTACTACCTGTCATTCACCTTTCTTAAGTTTGAAAGCAATCTAGTAGTAGGCTTTTACTAATCCTCCAAGCATGTCTTTTTCTACTGAATTTAATTTCATTCTCTTCCAAACCTAACGTCGTTTTTACAATTATTTGGAGAGGGGGCGATCGGACAGGGGATGAGAAAAATTTTCAGTTGCTAATTAACTATATGTATGTAACTATTTAAAAAATACTATAAGCCTATGGTTAGGAAGTCGGGAATGATTTTAATTGTTATGGATTTAGAATTTAAACTAGTAAATATGTTATTTCAAATTCCGAGATTGAATGGCCTTCAACGGTTTTTCGAAGCTCAGATTTTGTGTATTTTAATAATCAACGTTTTTTCCAATGTTCCACAACTTCATTTACGTCTATGGCGTTTCTTATATTTCGCTTTGTTTTGTTATAAGTCAACGATTTGGACGAATTGATTAAATAAAGTTTTCAATAAATTATTTCTGACTTGTGACCATTTTTGTTAATACCAATAACCTCGGCTTTCCTATCATCTGCTTTCTGTAATAATGCTCCAGGATTAAGCTCTCTATCTAATATTCTCAACCAGTTGCTTCACCGCATTGGAAGATACAAAAAATCGTTTTGACTAGTAATATTCCACAAAATAAACTTCAAATAAATAAATGAATTTTTAAAAAAACTAGAAAATGTAAATCCTCACAGTGAAACGAGCTAGGAACAAGAAAGGAAGAACAGAAGCAATTTGATTTCATCCAGCCTGTCGGTACGAGAGTAAATTGATGGACGAATCCGCAATAATAATAAAACCTATCCAGAATTATGATTAATAGTAAGTAATGGGCAGGTTGTGTGTTATTATGCATGCAGTAATAATAACAGAGAGTGAGCATCTCTATACAAGAGTCGATCTGACAAAAAAGCTACTAGTCTCATCCTAATATTCGTAATACAGCTTGGTGTTTTAGCAGATATGAGAGTTCAAATGGTAGACAAATCGGGTCCACCTTGAAGATTTGAACTCTTAGTGCTTTCCGGCCAAAGGTGCTCCCATCAACTCCATCCATTATGCACATAACAGTCAAGGAGGATAAATATTTTCAGTAAAAGAAAAGACGAAGCCTAATAACCATTTATTATTGAGCTTTCTTGTAATTCATTGCTACATGTACGGCAATTAATGTGCTCCTATCTGAATGTTCAAATACACTTGATGGGCTTAGTAATAGATGCAGATGTTCATAATTATTCCAGCTGACTTCAGTGGCATCTTTCCCAATCAACAATGGAGAGGAGTGTGTAGTTAGTCTCTTGAGGATCTGTAATTGAAAGAGTTGGAAAGGCACGCCACTGCATAAATAGGCCTAGGGAGACTTGTTTAGTGTTTAAATAAAGGGAAAGGAGAAGAGAGATGAGGAGTTGACTGGTCAACTAGGGGTAAAAGAAGTGAAAAGGTTTAATAATATTTAAATACGTATTTGTATGCACGCCCTCAAGGAATTGAGACTATGATGAACAGAGTGTTGAGTCGGTATTCTTAAAGGCAAACTGGCCAAATTAAACTTTTCTAAAAAGACAGAATGAATAGCAAAAAAAACTAGTTAAACTGAAATGAAACATGTCCATAAAATTTATTAGGAGGATAAACACATTCGTGCATAAAATTACATAGCACCACGCAACGTATCGTATCACAAGATCCTTAATTCTCATCCAAAGATCAAGATCACACACCGTTCGACTCTTGGAGACCAACTATCACTACCAACTGGTATTTATCAGACCCGTTGCCTGTGTCTTCTCAATCTTTTTATCATTCTCAACCCACCTCTTTTGTCCGTATTCTCAATCCCTCAAAATATCAATCGACCAACTTTTTCCTGTAAATTAAAACCAAGGATTTAGAACGATTTCTAGCACCAGGCTCAATCGTTCCACCTACATGAACCAAATCACGAGATGCTCTCACGAATTGCAGTCCCTTATATGTACTTAGCAATCCGGTGGATTTATTACTCGAAAAAGTTAGATTCTATACGTATGTATATTTAGTTCAAATTGTTAGATTCCTGGGAAGCTAAAAAGCTCCAACTATCATCTGGATGTGGATGATCATAGGCTTGGAAGATTAGGTATCCACTTTGATGAAAAAAATCCCTCAGCTAGATGAGGTGTACAAATAGTCTCAAGTGTGATGAGGATTTTATTTTATTTTATGTTCATAATAACAGGCAATAATACAGGTTTGAGCTTTTGAAGACAAACTGGATTCCTCTTGTATCTGACTGGCGGAGAGGAGTTTTAAAAAAGCCAATATTTCAAAAAGAGGAACCCACCCGACCCGGCATTCTTGACTGATTAAAGGGCTCGATGAAAAATAAACCTGCTGTTTGAACTGCTGCTTCTGCTCTTCCTCTTCTTGTGTCTTGGTGTTGGTTATTACTTATAAAATATTTTATTATCATAATATTACGACTATGACTCTCGTTGGAGTTAGCAGAGGGATTATATTATAAGATAAATAACAAGTTTGAAACCTCTGGATGGATGGGCTAACCCTGGTACTCTAGAGATATTGGATTAGCCTGTCAGGAACAGGAATTTGAGTGTCTATTCCCTCTGAGGGAACCCATCCGCCCGCCTATTCGTTAGACTAATATCACATTTATTCACGTTATATGCAAATACGATTAATAAGAAGTTCATCATTCAGAGAACAAATTACATCTGACTGTTCACTCCCTGTAATGATGCTAATGTGGGTGAATGGGAAATTGAAGCATGTCGGGATGGCTAAGGGCTGCAAGAGAGGAAAACCTGTTCGGACAAAGCTCATCGTAATTATTATACAAACTTTTTATTTGTTCTGAGATACAATTAACGAAATTGCCAATTGCGCATTAATCCCTCAATAATTTTTACCCGATGGGCTTTGTCCGATTTTTAATTTCTAGTTAAGCTTAGTGTCTGTCTGGACGTTTAAGATATTGATGGAATCAAATAGAATGGTAACTTATATTAGTTTTTTTCTCCTCTGAAATAATAATTGGTGTATGTAAATACAGATGGAAAGATAGTGACTCTGTCTTGTTCGTTTACATTGATATGTTTAAGGCTTGATGATGATGACGTTAATTTTTATATCCTTGTAGTTAGCTTCAGAGACCTGGTCACGATTCATGACAGAACCGTTTCAACGATGAAGTTGTAATATTGATTTAATTGATCTATTGGTTATTAGTGTATCTAGGGCAAACACCTGGTACATGTGGGATCTTAAATCTCTGTGGTTTTTATGCATTGTTATTAATTTAGTTAAAGCCCTCAATGTAATTTAAATCAAGATTGAAAGCTTGAAAGGGCCTGAAACTTGAAACTGTAGAATAAATAAAATCACCTACAGGCAATGGAATGGATGTTTGGACAGTAGATTTTGGATTAGTAAGTTATTGACTTCAATATTGAATTAAGTCTTTCAGGGGGGAATAATGGGCAAACTACTCTAGAAAATTTCCTAGAGATTCTACTAGAGATTCTAAAGTTGACTTGTTTTACATTCATCGGGCGAATGAATACATATCGTATAAAAGAAATGAGATTCGTGCTGGGAATTGCAAAATATTGTGGACTCGGCTGAGCAATGTGGTTTTTTGAGTAAAATCTACAATATACAAAGCTAAATGGTAAGACCGTCGACCTAGCAGCTTCTCGTGCTAAATTAAATACGCCTTAGTCCCACAATCTTCAGTAGGGTTTAGTTTGCTCGTCTAGTTTTTTTTTGTTATTTAATTTTGCAATCACGGTACAGCTACAGCCAAGGCAATTTCGTACCTGCTACTGGTTTCACACCCAATTTGCTATTCAAGCAGCAGGACATGACAGGGCGATGGTAATGCAATTGAATTTGGATTGCGATAAAAAAACAGCCTTTATGGTCATTTTAAAGTTCAAATTGTGAGTTCTCCAACTCAATAGAGGTGAAAGGAAATTGCGTGATTATCGGTTTGCATGAGAAGAACAATGTTTTAAACATTGAAAATTAAGGAAAAGCCTCAAACGCGTATGAGAATCGTGTTGGAATTTTAATAAAAATTGAATAAAGCGCAAAATTTAATTTAAATTAATAAATTAATAAAAAAGTTTACAGAAAACTACCAGAACATACAATGCTTTGGAATAGTAGCACCCACTTACGTTCGGCATAACGGCAGCGGCAGGCAGAGACGATGTAAGTGCAAATCATAAATAAAATCTTTAAATTACAGGCTAATTTAACAGCTTCCATCAGGTCCGTGTAATGGGGAATAAAAAAACTATAAGGTCGTGAAGAACTCAGCCAGACCAACCAAGGCTAATAATGTGATGAAAAAGAAAAAAGAAAATTGCAAATTGAGTTTTTAAAATCAGCATTAAAGTGAATGGCTCCTGATTTAAAGCCTTCAAATCGTTAACTAAATGACAGAAAGTAGCCAAAAGAAATCCGGATTTAAGTTCAAGTGGAATGCAGTCAAACCTGTGGATTTATTATCTGCAGCTTTCGAGTGCCGTGTGCAGCCTGCGGATTTCAATAACATAAAATTAGCCACCTAGAATATTACAGGTGTGGAATTTGTAGTATTTGCAATTTGTAACATCAACATTATTTATATGTATGTACAACTACATATTTACGCAGGTGATAATGATTACAGGGTATTTGAAACTATTTGCAATTTAAATAAGTCTAGGCGTTCATCAGTTTCTAAGTTATTAAAAATATTGTATAATGGAAGATGGCATTTTTAAAGAATACAATCTGATGCGTGGTGTGATAAAGTAATTAATTGTTTAGACGAACAGGATAGAAAGCTGTTATAAAGCTCTTACCAGTTCTTATTTACTTTTCTAGAATGTACTAAGAATTTGGCCAAGCATTGCTTTCGTTTCATTAAATAGAGCTCATAAAGTATAAACATTTTCAAGTTCATATTTGCCGAGAGTCCAAGTTCAATGAATTCGATACGAGATCTATAGTCTGTACATTTTATCCAGCTTCTCATAAAGCCCTTCTTTAGCTTTTGCTGTCATACTACTTTCACCATCTAAAAGATGTGTATTCAAAAGGAGATTAAACAAACAAGCTATGCATGCCTTTGTGAAAATGTGAATGGTGAACACAGTATTTATTTACCGTAATCTTCATCATCCTCGTCCATATCGTCATCATCATCGTCATCCTCATCCGGCAGCATGCTAATAAAGATATTCATAGCCCTCAGGTAGGCGTAAAGAGTATTGAAGTAAATGACCTTGATGATTGATGCAGTGAGACAAGCAACGGCGAAAACGAATTGGGCACCGTGGACAAACTTATCCTTCACACAGTCGGCATTAGTGGGAAGCGGAACAGGATTTTGGAATAGTTCAAGGTATACGACCCACTTGAGTACAAAATCATATATGACATTAGATTGTTGTTGATCGGCTGATTCCAATCCGACAAAATTAATTTGACACTGACAGGAGTCGAGCCAACTTTCGGAGATTATGCCTCCATTTACTAATGGCTTGAGGACAATGTAGCCCATCCCTTCACTAAGGTTTCCGCTCTTGATTTCATGATCGTTGATCATGTCGTTTATACTATAGAAAACGGAACTAAATGAGCAGGCCAGGATTATCAGGTTTACAATGTCTCGTATCTAAAAAAAAAAGTATATTAATGAACGGGTAAAGAGTCCTTGAATTTGATTTGATAAGAAAATCTATTTAAATAATTACTTGAAGGATGGATAAAAAGCCGATCTCCTGAGAGAAAAGATGGGTCCAAAACCTGGTCTCTAAATGGACGTAGAATGTAAAGAATATGATGGCAAAAACACTCAGTATCACAAGAAGAATCTCATGGAAAGGATTCAGAGCCCATGCTACTGCAATACTTCCAGCAAAGTAAACCCCAAGAATCGGGAAAAGAAATCCATATATGATGAGATCTGTTAGCTAAAAATTATGTTAATGTAAATGTTAATTTGTTAATTGCATAAAGTCAAGTACTACACTACGCTTAAGCTAATTAGGTTAGTTAGATAATTTCAAGATAATTGCATTCATTACCACAAGTCCAACTGCCCACAGAGTAGTAAAGACTAAATTGTCGGTAGAATCAACCTCTTTGGAAACTGGCATTTTAAGATTTATAAGGTAGTGGTTTTAAAAATGAGTTGGTTCGCAATATTATTGGTATAAAGATTTCCGTGTCGCCAGTTTGATGCTCATTTATACAATAAGCAAACAAAAATGGTATGCAGATAATTTTAAAAATGGGTTTAAAAACTAAAAATCAAATTCAAATACTGTAACCTTGACACCAAATTTTTTTACAATAAAATCAGACGATCTTTTTTCGATGCTCTGCGAAGCAAATACAAACGGAGCTTACATACGACACAATCAATTGACGTCTCTAATAAAATTAGAAGAAACTAGATAAAAAAAACTCAAGTTGAACTTCGATGAAGCGAGTCTTGGACAAGAAAAGGCCATAAGATAAAGAGATGATATCCGCTAGAGTTATTCCTTGCAAAGTTTAATGATAGTCTTCTTCATATTATGATATGATTCGACTCGACAGGATGTGACTAATTGCCCATTTCAGCGTTCACTTTGTTCTCCTGTATCATGAAGCTGTATCATTGTTTGAATCTAAATTGGTTTTCTCCATATGCGATTACCATTCTCTGGTATGGATGCTCATACATTAAAATGCTAGAATCAGACCATTTGTATCGTGTAGAGGTAGTGGTATGTAAACTGTGGTTTTATTCACTCCGCCCCTTCCTAATTACAGGATAGAATTCCTAAAGAACTTACTGTTTCTTAAAGCCCTGCTACTGGCTTCTGCCACAAACCCTGAAAACCTATAACCCTTGCTGAACTCCTAATAGCTATTGTTCAACGAAAATAGTTCATTCGTTTCTTATAATTTGGTTTGTGTTTGAATTATCAAATCTTCCACTTGGACGTCTAAATTTTAAGTTTGATGAAACAGTGATATATATCAAGGCATAGAATGCCAGTATTTTCAGTATTATGACCTACTGGTGGGGAGGCATATTCTTCTTGGATGATCGTGGTAACTGTCCCCATTGAGAGTTGAAAAAGGGGGCCTCTATGTGAGACACGTCAAGTCCCAATGAGTTCTAGCAACAAAATATGATTTTTTTTGTCACGTAAACTTGCAATCTCTATTTCGTTGGATCTTACGCGATTAGATGAATTGGAATTGGAAGGAGGTGGAAATGAATCATTTGAATGGGCTGTGTTGACCAAGTCCTTTACTTCAGGTGGGAGACTAGGATTGCTGGAATCCATAATTTCACCATTTTCAGATTTTTTAGCATCTCCACCAATTGCAGCGTCTAAATAAGAAGTGTCGTGATCGTCGGCAAGCTCATCACCTAAAAGTTCCAACTGATCTTCTAATTCTTGATCATCCATGACTGGCATATTCAAGTTACTTGCGAAAACATCTTGGATTTCTTCCGAATTGCTACACAGCTCTTCTAACTCGTCTTGTAGTTCCTAGATTATTTGTTTAGCAAATTTTTGAAAATTTTTGCTAAATACATCATTTAGCTCATTAACCAATACCAAAATGCTAAAATCCACTGACCTCAATCAGGTCGACATTAATTTTCTTTTGAGCTTTCTTAAGCTCCTTCACCCCAGCTTTCATAGCTTTCACGATTATCCCAGCATCCCTCGTCGACTCAATTGTTCCTGATGTCTGTGCAATATTGAATGACTGCTGTTTAAGAGTGTCTGCCTGTTCTTCAAATCTACATGTTCGATATAAAAATACAAAGACGTATAAAATACATGTATCAGTTTTTATTGTATAAAGAACACACTTTTTTTTCCTTTGTAAAATCCCGTAGGCTTTCGACTTCATACTGTTTTTCGTCGCTCCTTCAGGTAAGCTTTTTAAACGGGTTGATAGCTTTTTCAACTCGAGTTCGCATAGATTGATCTTTTTCTCCAGTTCATCTGCTCTTGTGTCAATCTTTTTAATGAGTTAAAAGTTCACTAAATTACAATGATGTTTTCTCTCTTAGTCTCATATAGGATGCATAAAACAAATGTAGAATAATGTACGCACCTTTGCAACCATATCTGGTAAATCAGGCTTAGGTTCAGGTTTGGGTTTTTCCTTTTCAACTCCACTTCTGGCAACTGGTATTCCAATAATCCTCTTCATGCTATATAGCTTTATAATTATACTATTTTATATAAATAATTTCGAGATAAATAATTTAGCTGTATGATTTTCGACGCAATAAATAATTATTTTATAGCACTACTACTTCTCAACCTGAGTTGGGATCTTGAGTTGGGATTCAAGGAATATAATAATTTTTTTCATACTTTTTACCCTAATCGTAGATTTAACACCTTGGGAACGAACTTACAATGAACTGATGGAAGATAGTAGTTCAGAAAGATGTACACGTGTGTAGGAGCAGTACGAAGACGCTAAGAACCTGTGTGGTTTTTATTTTTTGAAGCTGAAGTCACAAGCTAGTGCATACATAAGATAATTACATGCAGTGGTGCTAGGTCCCAATTAAACCTGGAACTAGTGTGATGCATTTCAAAGAGTTGTAAAGTAAGGTGGCAATAAAATTGTAAAACCTTTCAAAACCTCACCCTTCTTCTATGTATGGATTATTACAGCCCATATCAACAGATCAGTTGTGACTGGAAGTGTGAAGATAGACTACCCTCTTGGGTAATAATAATACCATTATTAGAACATATTTCAACCCTCTCTCACTCAATCAACTGTCAAAAATTGATAATTTATATCCCAAATCCTGGCTCTGGACTCCTAACATGTACTTTAAAAGACAGCTGATACATAATACATGATACATAATACATAATATGAAAATTAAATGTGATAAAGAGCCATTGGGGCAGTGCAGGCTTGAGAACTTGGAGGATAAGGTTGATTTTAGGGTGTTATTTTTTACCCCAGTTTTATATTATAGATGAGGAATTATTGGGATCATCTCCGTTCGAACCTTTTTCTGATTTTACGGGTCTAAGTTTATTCAAAAGGGAAGAGATTAAGGAAGGTGACTTGACAAAATGGAGGTATTCATTACAACTAGAATGCCCCAGCTTTGGGAAAATAAGATCCTTCTCTTAGTTTTTTTATAAAACGAAGGTTAATGTCACTAATTGATCCCAATTTTCACAAGCCCTACCTTACTAAGGTAATAATGATCCGACATTCATTACTAAATTCGTAGATAAGAAAGGTAGACATTGAGTTAGTATAAAGGGATTCAAACTTCCTCTCTTACTAATTTGGTAACTTAAGTGTGAATCAAAATGTGATAAGCTCATAGAGTGGTTAGTTCTGCTTCTGGTTTCCGACCTTTCAAAATGGTACTGAATTGTGCATAATCAGATTCCCTTATAATTTTCAATGCTTTCAGTATGTTTTACCAGTTTATATTTAATTAGGCATATAACGAGAGGGATTAAAACAAGGTTAGGCCATGGTTTTTATTCAGTTAATTTTTTTGTAGAATAAAAGTTCATTTTTCCTCTAATCAACAAAGTTTTGTGGTTGATTCATTTACGAAACTTCCATAATTATCTCTTGGTTAAATTTTGAAATCCCTCCCATTGGCCTCAGCAATCCTTTGCATCGATTGCAACTCAAAAATATGAAAACCTTAATTCAAATTAACAAACTGAAGTTCTCACACAAGCGAAAACCTAATGTAGCAAGTGAAGTGAACTTGTTTTTTTAATTATAAATATTAAACTACCGTTTCAACAAACATCGAAACATTCAAGCGTAATATGTAATTTTGTACGATGAAGATCTATGTACAACTACCATTTAAAAATAACTGAGGATTATAAAATTCAAATAAATTTTAGGAATGAAATATACTATTGAGAATTACATTGATCGAATTTATGATTTAGCCAATGTACGAAACTAGAAAACTAATGGATCACCAAGTCTAATAATCCCCTCAGAGTTTTTATCCCAATTAGAATACAATGGAGAGTGTTAATTGGAACCTTGGATGTAAATTCAAATACTTCCTAATACACCCTGGCTGGTATATATAAAATAAGTAAAGGAGAGTGTGTGCTAGTTAATTCCTTATATTATTATACTGTGCACTATTACAAATGCATTTTTTATCTCTTGAGTTTATGAAACCCTTTCCTCGTTCACCCTGTCTGTCTCATCGAGATCAATTTATCTTAAGGTAAACAAAGGGTATTTTAAGACAAGGAACAATGCAAACAATACAAAGATCAATCTGCCATGCTTGTAATATAATAATGATCTTTTTGACAATCTTGTTACAGACTAATTATTCCTAGACAGGATAGGATTATAATCTCTAGTTGCTTGGGTTATAGCGCTTTAACTTTCAACACAAGGTATTATGTCAGTAGTATCAAAATTTAAATAAAAAACGAGGTGAAGTTGTCAGATTTTTTTTACACTTGTCAATTGTTATTCTTTAATAGTGGTTAATTTAAGTACGAGGATATACTAACATGTCACAACTTAGGGTGATTGTACAATCAAAAGGATGATTTTTTAAAGGATGTCATGCTTTTGTGAATTAGGGATGTTTTAAATTGAGGGCATTTAGATTCAAGGCTGAAGGCTGAACTTTGAATTAATAGTATCTTTAGAGTATGTACAATTTTTGGGGGTACTTCAAGGTATCATTTTAAGGTACAATTTTAAGATATCAATTCTTGCAATTGCTTATAATCATAATTTTATAGTGTTTGAAGTGTTTTACTATCAATAATTTAATTACTTATTGACAACCATATTTTGGTATTATGCTCAATCTTCAGCGAATCGACATGAAATTATGTGCATGGCATACTTTTTTCTTTTTTTTTTAATATTTAAGAATCCTTATCCTCAGCTCTTTTTAGAAGTCTGTTTTTATTTAGATGAAGGTCTGAAACTGAAAACGCTCTGTAAAAAATACACAAATTGGTAATTGGGATCTACCCACTTTGCGATTAGTCGTAGTCTGTGCTTGACATCCCATCATACGTTTCGAACCCATGAATCAACACACCCTTGATCATTGTGGTCATGTTCTTGGTAACAAAAGTTTCAAGTTTTTGCTCTGTCAATATTTGACCATCTAATTATCAGAGAGCCAAGCTCAAGTCAAAGTACGCCATCGTAGTTATCATCATCTTCCTAATAGAAGCCCAAGGCAAGAACTATTTCTATTTACCTTTAAACATATGGTACACATTGTTTTCTGGTTGCCAGACAGATATTTGAAACGTAGGATACGTTTATACAAGGCTATATGTTGTAAAGAATGAAATGATGTGATTAAAATGCAAGGATTCAGAGCAGCCTCGAAGCTACAGGGTTAACGTATCACCAGTATTAAGATACCCAAATGGCAAACGACAATTTAGAACTAAAAAAGGGTCAAACATCAAAAGAGTATCTTGATGCCACATTTTATTTGGGGAGACCGCACTCAAAAGGCCAATTCTGTTGACGATGCGATGATGCCTCTGCCACCACGAACTATGAACCATCATTACACCATCATATTATCATCAAGAAGGCTTGAGGTAAGAAGATAATCACTAGCCAATGGACCAGGAAGGTAATCTCTCGTCATTCATCCAGACACCAGAAAGTTATCATTTTCTCACCTTTCTCAACTTGAATCTTTCAAACCAACATCTGGCCAACTGAGGGAAGAAATAAGAAGCTTGCCCTCCTCAGCCCGTCAGCGATGTTTCTTACGTGTATACTATTTTAAAGATAATAATAAAGAATCAACCCAGGGGTTCAAGAAACAGGAAAAATATTTGACTGTTGATGTTGGATTACAATAATAATATTATTATTATTGCATTACACTTACACACACACAGACACAAACTAAAATATGAGATTCAAGCCCTCCACCTACATACAAATAGTAATGCATACATAGTATGTAATGATGCACAAGCTGAATACGCTGATGATGATGCCCCAACGTCCAACAGAGCCTTTCTTACCTTTCTAGTCTCATCTTCAAGTTGACTTAGCACAATCAAAAGTCAAAAAATGATCCTTGAGCTAATGCCGACATTTCTGAGAGATGAAATGAGCTGGAATTAAATGGAATACATTACTCACCTCTCTCGTACAGCGTACAATATACAAACATACCTGATTCATGTTGTGTTATTTTATAATCATGAATGATGGAATGAAATCAAACAGAGAGACAGAGAGGTGGTGGTGGGATGAAGGAAAAAATGAGATGATGATGGTCAAGTCAAGGCTCAAGAGCATAAGAGGCAATGGGGTATTAAATGCATAAAGAAGATTTAGCTGTGGAATTACTTTTAAAGAAAAGAATCATCTTGGTAGGGTGGCCTGAGCTGGGCATTCACTTCCCCTTTGTAAATATTTCTAGCCTATTATTGTATTGTTGCAGCCAAGAAGTCTAAGAAGCCGAAAACGGACCGACAACTGCTGGTCAATGTTCTTACGATTATAGTGAACTGAGTAACTCGATAGCTAAATGTCCTTGGGCTTAAAGAGTCTGCTTGACTGTCGTAGAGGCTCAGGGTAAGAAAAAGTTGCCTCCGACATCGTCAAATGATCTCTTGCAATTTTTACCAACCGTAGCCCGCTTTATAAGTATTAACTGTATGTTACAATCACTCCGTACTGGGGATTCGATAACAATTAAAATGATCATGTGATCTAAATGATAGATCATCATAAGGTAAAGCTTAGACGGACTAGAAAAGTAATAAACGTTAGTCAGTTCATTAAATTATTAATTCAGTTCATTAAACCCACAGAGGTAAATGGTAACTGTGATGATAATGATACAAAATGATACAATCTCATGAACAAAGATTTGAACTTCTCCCCTTTATCTCCAATTCTATTATATACTGAAACCACAATCCGCAGATCACAATACAATACAATTACTTTACTTACTTTAGCTTTTTAAATTGTTGATTTTTTCCACCCAGGCATAAGTAGGTGTAAAAGCCTTAAGGACACACGGGATGGGTGTGTGTTCCTTTCCTCCGTAGTGACAGAGAGTGTGTAAGAGCAATTTAGATTTTCGGAAGAAATTCATCACTCCATTCAAAAATTAGGTATGGATGCAACTCCTGGTGTTTTCTGTGGATTTTTAATCTCCTTCGTCTTGAACGGCATCAAAAGGACAGGAGTTTGTATGGATTCAAGTAGACAAAATGTAATAACACAATGCGTAATGTGGAACCATGCTACGGTAGTTGCATTGGGTCAAAATAATCGTCACCGTCTTCCTACATTATCTCACCAATTGTCTCCATTTTTCATGCACTTCATTCTTCTCAAAAGCCAAAGGGCACAGAAACCCCTTTGAGCATCTAGAATTTAGGATGGGACACCTTCCATCCAAATCTAAGACTGATTAACTTCATTCCTCTACCATTTTACCTGTGTATTTTGGATTCTATTATTGGATAAAAGTATTGTGCCTTATTCTTTTTTAAACTTAACCAAAAACTCCATATCATCATCATCCTCTCTGACTTGATGATATAAGCTATACAGAATGTTTTTTTAGAGTTTATAATAAACCCATTCGATTGTCTTGCCGAAATCTAAAGGATTCCAATTTCCGTTTCGATTTAAACCGTGTAGCACACAACATTTAACTCCTTTCATTCGTATGGGTGGATGTTATTTAGTTTATCCTGTAGCTATTTGTGTTTAAAAGAACAAGATGTGAAATTCATTAAACTTTGTAATTCCTTATAGTTATTACTTCTAGGCCTGAGCCTATTAGTAACGTATAATCCATCGATACTGGTTCAGTCGAACTAATAGTATAATAAATACGATTCAATGAAGATTTTGGTTTGCAGCCAAGTCAATATATATTTTAAATTCACCCAATGCAATACAACCAGGATGGGTAGGGACTAATGGATCGATATATTTCATAAACAAAGGAGCTCAGGGGGGATTTTTATGTGTGTGACAAATCTGAGTGCACATCATTTAATTCAAATAACAAATGCTCATCAGTCTCTTATTGAGTTGAATAAAAAACATATGGACATAAATAACTCAAGCCCATGATACGAATTATGCCTTGATATTATTTGAGTTAATAGTATTGTATTTATTATCCCATGCTTAACCTCAACATCTATCTAGGATCTAGATAACATGAGTTCACACCCTTGTTTCACAGTTTCATTTCGATTGAGGAAAAGGGAAGGCAATAAGGACAAAAGCCTTTGGATTTATTCACAATCGAAATATACTGCAGTGACTGTATTATGTTTTATCTATAGACGGATAACGATAAGGGAAGTTCTTGTTACACAATCGTTCGTTTATTTCAATGTAACATTCAAATGGATTCCTTATTCGTAGGATTTCCCAAAACCCGGATGGACGAGGATGAACATCGGCCAAAAGCATGCTACAAAAACTGCGACTGTCCCATACAAAATTATGTAGGAATAGATATGAAAATAAGAACCCAGTAGGTTTTTTTGAGAGTAAAAATTGTTGTGTGTATTACATTTATAACATGAAAATCGTTACGGTCCAAATAGATTATTATTGAGCCAAGCAAGTCTGCCTGTGACTAAATTTTGAGCTTTAGATAGAAAAAGGATCCCACATCCCACAACAATTGACCATTGACAATGGCAGATGCCCAACTGTGACACTTATACTCTGTAATCATGACGGCAATAATGACAACAACAATAACAATCGGGCATTGAGAATTGAGTTACTACTCTCCACTATGTTTTACAAATTGACAATGGGTCTGAAGTGGGATTTTTTTGTGTTTGGATTGAACTTTTGGACGCTCACTAAGCTGGGCTTCTAGATTCACTAATAACTTCAATGATAATTCTGCTGTTTATATTCTACATAGAATGTAGAGTGACTGTGTTTTCTTTGCATAAATTATGAGGCCAAACTTGTAGATAGACAAGATTTTTCTGAAACTATTAGATTGCAAAATCAACTAATTAATAATATGTGCAGACAAACTAGGTGAATTGAGAATTTCCATACTCTCATTCAGTATTAAGAAAATCTACAAAAAATTGTTTACAATTATCGACACGTGCTGAATAAAAAATCGTTAGGGAAGAAGGGATTCCCTTGCCAACTTTTCCTAAATTCCCACAGATCTAGGGGAAACAAGATCACACAATTGATTTCACGTAATGACCTGATTTTCCAAGGTTTTTATAACTCTTAAAATTACCTAAACTGCAAAAACGCATTTTCGCATATCGTATTTTGCAGGATGAGAGTGGGAACAAAATTTTAAACAAATGTAGTAACAATTAAGCTAATTGTGTCCTTGATATTGATAAACATCTAAAAACCTACCTTCTCCATATCCTGTGTTTTTGTGAACATCCGATCTTATGCAATCCCTCGGATTCTACAACGATCCTAAATCCTAAGTATTAACCACCAGGGCCTCTGTCAATCCATTACTTTTAAGTTAGTTACCGTTGTGATCGAGCGTACTTGTATACAGTGAAATTTATCCAAAAATCTTTTCAACCATCTCCCTCAAAGCTTGCCTAATCGATGAAGTATTGTCGTAGGAATTAATTTTTTCATTCTTAAAAGTATCAATGATTTATGTGCATTGCAATATTTTATATAAATAATTTGCCCGTGTGAATTCATAAATTTATGTAAATCAACACTATAAATCAATTCCCTGTAAACACTCGAATGATACATGAACTCACTTCTCCTCATCCAAAAATCCAACACAATGATCTCATGTATATATACATACATACATCTCATGTAGCATTACATAAGGAGATTATGATAAAATGGTCAGTATTTCCAGTTCTTCTATGTATGCATACCAAATAGTCAAATACTTAGCTAACATTACTAATCCTAACGTCACATTTATCAAAGGAAACACCTAAAGAGTCACCTGTGATAATTTATGACCACTTGATTTGTACCATTATCACCATTTTCTGCAACTAGGGATCCTTAATTCATCCCAGAAATCGAATTAGAGGAGAGAGATTTCTCACGTCCGAACCACCCTTTGTCATGGCCTCACCGCTAATACAATGAGAATGTACGACGTGCAAATATTAGTATTTACCTCCTCTGTTCATTAGTTAAATGGAAAATTATTACATGCAATTATTTATGCAAAGAAATTTACAAGACCCTCATGTCTCGAGTTTTCAAGGCCAGATCTTGTTGATTTGATAGCTTAAGACAATGTAAGTACCTAAATGCACACATTTCTCGCATGGACAAAACTACGCAAACAGTATAAGCACCCAGACACATACAATAATCAACTTATCGTATCAAATCTAATCCCAGAAGCATTAGAATTTACAGCATTTGTACATTAGTCGACAAGGAATAATTAGTTAGTAGTATACACGAGGTCCATCTCATGCTCGTTGTAATTAAACTGGATAATGGGCACATCAGACAAGTTAAT
Organism: Agrenia bidenticulata; assembly: GCA_034694785.1. Classification (NCBI taxonomy): domain Eukaryota; kingdom Metazoa; phylum Arthropoda; class Collembola; order Entomobryomorpha; family Isotomidae; genus Agrenia; species Agrenia bidenticulata. The sequence goes on from JAQFYM010000949.1 coordinate 27,250, forward strand.
TTTTGTAAAACTAAGCCAAGTGGGAAATATATTTGATTGTATTTGATGATAATAGATTGACTAATGACTGACCTTCTTCCTCACTTCGCATTTATGTGGAGCTTGTGGGTTCTCTCTCGTTTGAAATGGTATTTTGACAGTTTTTGAGAAAAGGGTTGAATCCCATTGAATTAAATTTTTTACAATCACTTTGAGATCAACTTTGAGAAGTATGGAGCAATTAGTCCCAGAGAAAAAACGGAATTATTATAAATCCAAAACATTTTCTAGTTATTAAATTCTCCTCTTTTTGCATACCTCCAAGCCTCACATCACAAAACTCAGTAAACCATAACCACATCGACAATTAAGAAATCAAGCCACCATTACATACCTAAGTCCCTATGATTTACCAAAGAGATAAGCCAATTTCCTGACACCCCACGAACAAATATTTTCCATTCGGCTTAATTAATTCCCAAATCATTTCCCACATCTTTCCTCATCAAAGGACCGTAGCGATAATCCATGAAAAAAATAGCAATAAGACATGGCAATTAAACCCGCCTCATACTCATCGCCCTCATCCTAAATACAATTCCATACTGCATGCTCATAACAGAAAGGTCTTACCCGACGATTTCTAAAAGGAAAGGCGAAATCTCAAAAAGTATTTTTTGATAAGAAAATTATAATATGAGAGGAAAAGATGGGGCAAAAAGTAATTTGTTTGTGGAAGTTCAAAATTACCCAGTTGAGCCCAGGGAGTGTATCTTGTAATTTACAAATGACGGCTCTGGTCGGATTTGGCATCAAACTTTCTGATAACTTTAACTAACAAACTGACAATCCTCGAAGCACAGAATCTACAAAATAGAAGGATATCGTAAACTACAGACTTTGAATCCCCAGGAGGTCTCATCTGATAAAAACAAAAAACATAAAGGAAGAACAAAATGTGGACTTCCCTAAGACTACATTACCACCGAGTCAAAAAGCAAGTAGGTAGTAATTGAGAGGGACATAAGGATTAGCTCGTCAAAAAAAACCTACTTGACTTGTAAACTTGGAACTTTTGATGTGAGATTCTGATGTATAATATACAGATACGTACAGCTCAAGACAAACACACAGTGTAATGTGATTCTTGTCCATTATTTCATTCCTTTGCTACGTGTTACACTTACAAATCCCTTTATTTGTGGAACAAAAGCTACTTATTGCAGATTAAACCGTGATGCCGCTCTGGGACCGGGCTTCAGCTTCTCATCTTTTTAACACACAATTTCCGACCAATTTATATCGCCATTCGATTCAGAGGTAAAAATGATGAAACCTGAGCAGAACGGAACAACTAAATTTCTCCATTTTTACCTTAAAATTGTGATTAATGATAGAAAATACTATGAGACCTCCTTTTCATCCGAAGCTTGTTTGTGTGTAAAGTATTCAATAAAAGGGAAAGATTGATCCGCTTGATGAAACGATTAACTTTTGTGAATGAAAAATTCTCAGGTGCTGGCTCAGATTTCTTGGGAGTTGGGATGGATTGGATAATTCATTTGGAAATTAATATTACGGGGAATACACGATATGATGTGTTGGTGGTGGTGGCTAGCTGGAGGAAATTAAATGGATTTTTTATTGTTTCATTGCGTAATTCACCCTTTTCCGGTTTCACAGAAACTTGCTCTAGTTGTTGTGCTTTTATCAGCAAAATGAGAACCATTTACAATGCTTCTGTAGTTTTTATGGGAAAACACACTTTGTATCTAGCCAAGCCTGTGTAGCATGAAACAGGCTAATCTTAAGATAGGTCATGGATATCACCATTCTTGTTGACAACAATAACCAGGACTAAAGGGTGATGTTTCTAATATTATTAAGTTTATGAAATATCCACTCCTTATAAACTAGACCCGTATTACCTGTTCAGCCATTGAAACGAAAAGTTTTTAGCCCAATGCTCTGAATCTTAGAATCAAGGGTTGGAAATATGTATGATTTTGATTTTGGCCCATCTATAAAAGGAGATATTCTAATGGGAAAGTGACCAGTGGATAATTTGGTTTTTTAACCTTTTTTCCATTTTAATTATCTGAAACTGTCGGTAGATCCCGAGGATGGAGATCCGCTGGGGTTGTACATGAAAAGAAGAAAAGACAAGAGAGGCGCACACAGAACATAAAACTGCCAGGATGATAATAATCAGTGGGAAATAACAGGCAAGAAAATTAGAGATGGGTTGGACTAGACCAACACTTCAAGGTGCCGAATAGGTTCCCTTCTTCACTTATTATTTGTAAACTTCAACTTTAATCATTTTTAACAAAACCTTACATCCAGGATTTGGAAAGGTGAGCTCAGAGATCCAAAGTCTGTAGTAAGCAGTCGAGAATTATTATACCATTTGAACAAGGGTCAAAAGGGGGAACGAGCATATTGGTGAGCTCAGAAGAGCATATGTCATGTCTAAGGGCATCATTTTGGGGTCAACCCTTTCCTCACGTTATGTGCCTTTTGTAAATAATTTTATCGTCTTCAAGACTCCCTTGTACTTAAGTCATGAAAGCGCAGTGTTCCGTACACCTACCTATCGAAGTATTGTACCTACAAAAGCCTTCAAAGAAAGCCATACGGTTGATTTGTATGTGTTACAATTAATATCCTTGTTGTTTTTAGTTTAATTTACGGCTCTTTTAAGTGCCATTTACTTAAGACTCGAGACCTAAAAGCCCTGCGCTTTTACTTTGGACCTGATATTCGCTTCCGTTTAACACGGCATAAAAACAATTATTTCATTGTTTCCAGAGGATGGCAACGTAAATAGTATTAGTTCAGTAGCAGCAGTGGTGTGTCATTAATTTCCGACGGACTGTTGAAATTCATAGAAAATCCATGGGTCTAAAATATCACGAAAGCTTGGCTAAAATACAACAAAGGAATAAAAGCCAATAGAATTATTCTCGCCTTTAGTGAATCCAGTGAATGTATTTACTTAAAATTATGGCCAGAGCTAGAAAACAATAGCTTAGCTCGATGTTATCTCTAAAATGATCTAAAACTATCAAAACGATCCGTTTATTTTAAGGAATGATGAATTGATACTTATTATACCCAACACATGAACTATAAAAAAAATGTTTTCAAGGACCAAGTTGTTTGGGAGCATAAACTATAAATGGCTTCATGTTTGTTATACTATGCTTACAGATATAATCATCAGTATCGAATTATATATCGATGCAAAGCTGTTGGTTTTGTAAACAAATGCACAATTTAGAAAACAAGCTAAAGGAAATTGTCCAGCTGTAGGTGAGCATAAATATTCTCGGTAATTTTGTGTGGATATTGAAGTAAATTATAATTGCCGTAGTTATTAAGTAAAGAATAAGAGAGGAGGGATGAGTTTGGATTTAGATTTATCTGGCCAGACTCGCCTTCTCGTAGAGCTCCGAGGGTAGCCTGTATTATTAAGATTATTATTTGTGAAGGGAAAGGTGCGATAAAACCACTATTTACTCGCCTTGACGTATCAAAATAAATATACGCTTCACGCCACGGCTCCCTTTGGTACGAAACAACTTGGCCCAGGCTGTATCCTCCTCTTGGCATGCATCATACATGATGAACCTCAATTTAAGATATATTTTTCATATCTTAGGTACAAGCTAGTTTATATTCGACGTTCTAGCAGTTCTAGGAGATGGATTGGCCTCGAGGAAGGAATATGTGTAATTCAAGTTTATGTATTTTATGATTGAAGACCCAAACAACAAACTAAATTAATCCTCTGCCCAATTTTAACTTATTTTTATACTCGGCTATCATTATCATCATCATCATTATTTACATGCAGCAAGAGGTGTTCGTTTTGGGTTTGTTGTTCTGGATTTCAAAATCGACTTCCATTTCCAGTTATTCCCAAAACAAATCCTGTGTTTATTAAACCTTTAACGAAAATAGCTTAATGTTCGAAGAGACAGTTAGCCATGTAATTAAGTGAAAGGTTTTTTGTATTTAAATTGCTGGGGAAATCTTTTCAAATTGCTACTGGATCGTATTTATTCTTTCAAATTCTATCCTCTTGCACTCCACTTGTAAGCTCCTTATCTAATTGTGCGCTGAAGAGACGATTAGGGCAATAAAATTTAAATTCTTGAATTCATTAGGGCTGAACATGGACTTTAAAAAATTCAGAAGGATTTCATTGGTCAAAGAACTCCAGGGATGAGTTTTATAGATTCAAACCTAAAAAATTCTACACATCGAACTTCGTCGGAGATGCTCAGCTTGATAAAAACTCCAGATCTTATACGGATTGGCTTGAATAAAGGTTTTTAGGAACCTTTATGGCAGCTAATCGCTTTAAGCAAAGAAATGCTGTTTGAAAAATGGAAGCTTCTGTTAAGCTATTCCCTTAAACTTTGGCTCTGGCTTACATTGGGTATAAACTAAAAGCTTGAGATGCCATAATGTCATTTAGGGTCAGCCTCTTCAATGTATATAGGACTACAACCACGAGATTAGATTATGTAGTCTCCACTTCACTGGAGTATGCATAGACTTCAAACTTTTTATTTTCCTGGAAAATATGGAATTTTTCAGTGATTTTCTGTGCTTTGCCCTTTCCCGGGGCAAATAGGTCAAATATATAATAGTATATAGTTCTATTGATAAATTATACAGATGTGAAATAGATCAAGAATCAAGATATACATAAAGCCGATCTATTAAATTTTCATTACGAAGTGGATGTAAAAACGCAACTTGAGCACGAACAAGTCAACAACGATGTAATTGATGACTAAATCAAGGCAATTAATTCAATATTTATTTTATTGCTTCCTCTCCTTTGTTCCTCAGCAATTTGGCAATTTGACGAGCCTTTGATGAGGCACTGTAACCGAGTGGTTTTAAAAAGCATTTTATATTGCGATTAATTGACCGTCCATAAAAAGAGAATATACTGTGTGTGGTCGAAATGGGATGGTGATCCTTTTAAAAGCAGTTTATTGCTCACTTTTTCTACTCTTATTCCCCTGGGATTCATTTATAGAGACTTATTTATGAGACTAATTGTTTAGATTGTAGTACTATTATCAAATTTATACCTATCATTATTCAAAGTTGGTAGTATTCGTCCCAGCTAATCTCCGTCGTAATATTCAAAGCTGTGGGAGTTGCATAAGAATAAACACTCAACAATAAACCTCTAATAAGGTGGGCCTATTTAGTGATAATGCCTTGTTAACCAAAATTTTCAAGCTTCAGAACGACCAAAATTACAAAATTTTATCAAAATGAGACAGTCATCGTTTCTTAGGTCCATATTCAATGTTCATAGGTATGACATTCTGCTATTCATATAAATCTTTTAATTTTTTGTGAAATCTTCAGGTGTTTTACTCAAGTATCAGGTTACTATTGCACTAACCCTTAAAGAAACTGATCACGTAGAAGTGGAGAGCTGTGTAACAACTCTTTTTACAAAGACCTACACTTCAAATTCAAAAATGCCCTTGTCCAAATATTTTCACGAAGCCAATGGATCATAAGATTTCCCACACTTTCCATGTCCAGTTGATTCAAGAGTGAGTCGGCTTGTCTATTAAAAACTTTGAAACCCTTTCCTCACTAACTACTCTCGTCAGTTGTACAAGTCTTTGAAGCATTAAAGAAGTCAGTAAATCTACTAAATGATACAAAACACCACGACAAGCCGGGATAAGTGTAAAGGATTTTTTTCCACAAGTTAGATCTGCTTTTTTACCACGATGGGATGTAGTAGTAGAGATAGAGAGGCAAACAGGGACCATGATTATACATTTGTAGGAACCACTAGATATAATCCATTTGAACGTGTGTGGATGTACTTGTTGAAGCTTAATGTTGATAGCATTGGAATATAATCGTAAATATGTTAATGCCATGACTTACATACATACATTAAATAGTTGGCTGGACAAACTAGTTCTGAGTCTGAGGCTTTGATCCTCTCGAGCATTTGCGGTGTTACTTTTGTTGTATAGCTGTTGTGTATTACATGTTACAAACACTCGTTATTTGTACTGGGAAATTTCATGGGATAAAAAATAGAGCACAAACCAAACCGACTCGGTCTTCAATTTCTCAAAAATCTTGCGGACAAGTTTGTAGTGCAGGTATTTATTTCCCATATGGTAAAATGAATGCAAACTTTTAAACTGAATGTGTGTGTAGAAAATAAAATATTCTTTGTGGATTTTTTGTGGTTGGTTTCGTCTACCGGATTCCTTTGTACACTATGAACAATAACTGGATTGATTCAAATTTCAAATGAACTAGTTTTCACGGCTTAACACTAAGCATGAATGCAAATACAGGAGCTGAGATCTTTGTTTTCTATACCCTGATGGACATGGGTATTAACTTCTTGGCCTTTGTATTAGTTTGTGTACGAGAGAAGCTGAGTTGGGATCTAAGAGTGAATGCTCGAATGCTAATAACTTCTCCAGGAAATTGCATGCTTTCATAATTATATCGGTATCTTGACAGGTCTAGTCTAAACAGGGAGTAGCAATTCTTTTAGCTGAACATTTTTAAAATGTCAGAAACACCTCCATGCCTCGTCGTACACGGTAATATGATCCCGTTACTTGGCAAAGGCATTATGTATTTGTCCTCGAAGCTTGTTTCCAATGTTTCCATGGGAAGGTCCTCTGAAATGTCCGTGTGGAATCTCATTACCAAAGGATACTATCCTCATTGACAGAGCCAAAATCATAGCTGCTTTACAAATCCGGGAAGCTCTTCAACCAGATGCAACTTCATAATGGACAATAAATTTCCTAAGCCTATAGTCCCAGCATCTGTAAATGATAGTGCCCCAGTTTTGAATGTTCCTAAAAATCGTCAAAAGAGCCCGACCGAAACTGCATTCGAACTTCCTGAAACTTATGATAAAATCCGAAATGAAAATCGAACCAAGGCTCAACTTAACAAACCATATAAACAAGCTTATATCAATCCTGCAACGATCAAGAAAGTTGAGCGTCTGCGACTTCGCAAAGAACTTCTTGATGCATACGTAAGAAGTTCAAAAATTGGTTTATCAGGCACTTAGCTACTTGAACTTAGCTCGTACTATTATTCTACAATTGACCTTAGGGTGAACATTCTGCCATTAATGACCCAAATCAGCCGTACAAACTTATAAGCGAAGAAGAGAAGAAGAAATCGCGATGGAAGGAGAAACTATGGGACATAGGCTCAAAGGCGGATGTGTTCGCATTTGACCACGCGGCCCCCATCCACCACCTTTGTATTGCTTTCGCCTCCGCTTTCATCCCATTTTTCTTGCTCACAATCACTTGGGACCTCATGGCTGCTCTTGTATTTGAAATACCACACTTGTCCTCAATTAATTCACCCACTTTCATTTTGGTAACTTCCTAGTTGGACTTGGACCATAACTTGATGACACTCTGATTTGTAAGTTATAACAAGTGACGATAGTCTGAACTAATTCCAGGTTATAAATTTCGTCTCAATTCCCCTGTCCATGTATGGTTACATGATTGAGTATCTCGTTCATGAGCACAGCCGAATGTCTATCATCGCCTTGATTTGTGTCTGTAAGTTCTTTGTACAAAAATATGATTCCGAATTTATAACAATATGAGCTATATGAACAGTGTAAAATGGTTTATTCTACGACTACAGTTATACATCCCATTTTGTTCTTAATCCGTGCTTACATGGAATACATATTTGATGGCTTTCGAAACGAGGAGAAACATTATTATGAAAGCGCTGGGACCGGTGAGTTGTACGAATATCCTATCGGCACATTTGGACCTTACATCAAGTCTTAGTCAACTTAGGAAAAAAAAATTGGATGTCTAATTTGATATTCATGTCTTGCTTCAAACAATATTTAAATTTAATTAGCCTAACACTATCCATTCGAACTAAATATAGAACTAATATTTTATATGTACGCTAAAGAATATTAACGATATAAAATATAGAAGGCATGACTTATTTTCCACCTAACAAGTTCTGCCTTTGTTTTGTGCTAATGTAATTAATAACGGATTTTCAATTCATGTCCCTTACCTTCTTTGTAAATCTAAGAGGCCGAGGGGGCTTAAATTGTACAGTGTTGACTCTGTGGGTAAGTTGGGCTGAAAAGGGCGTGAAAAAGCACTCTTGAAGTTCTGAGAGACCCGGATGGACTGGAAAGTAGGGATAAGAAGAGAGAAGAGAGTGTCGGTCATTTTTATTGGTATTGATAAAAGGGGTAAAGGGCCAAAGGCAAGCCGAAAAAGGTGGCATAAATCATCCCTCTGGTAAGAAATGTTCAAGTCTCTTCAAAAAATGTAAACAGCCATCTCCATTGTAATCCCCGTATAAATCCTATTTAGTAAATTGGTCGTGCCACAGGTAACTAACTCTTTATATGGTTTACCTACACAATTATCTCGCACGTTATGAGTACACACATTAGACACTGTAGTCAGCTGAACTCCTTCACGGATCTATTTATCTCACTTTAGATGAGACACAAGGATCAAGAGTAGCGTCGTAGCTCCGTGTACATTTCTTAGTTGATTTTAATACCATATTTCAGTTCATTATGAACGTATACTATTTAAGTATTGTAACTTTATAGTATCTGAAACAAATATACAGAATTAATGTCAAGATTTCAAACTATTTCCTTTTATTTTGAAGTACAGCTAACTAACGTATTTTACATGCAGCGATCTACTTGATTGTAAAAGTTTGTCCTCATGACGGCCCTAATTTAGTAAATAAGAAGAGGTAATCCTTTAAAGAACCTTGGTAAGCATAAGTATCGTAAGTAAAGTAACACCTTCTTAAAAAGTTGGCTGTAAGCAAAAGACTTTTTTTCCCATCTTAGTTAAACATCCATCCAATGAATTCTCCCCTGCCTAATCCATGTACTTTTTAATAAATATTGCTCATAGGGGACCATCATATCCATCCTTTCATCCTTTTGTGGAAGGACCGAAGAACCGACAAGAGCAAAACCAATACGTGTTTTAAACCTGTTGTTGTCTATGAATCTAGCAATTCTTTATGAAGGGTGATGTATGATCTATGGCTTTTTGGAAAGAGGAGGATTATCAGCTACATCCTTTAATTTGAAGTTTTTCGTCCAAGATAAGAAAAGCCCATTACTTACAAATTCACAAACCTTAAAGATGATAGGAGGTTATACATTTATAAACTTTGAGGGTGATAATGCATTAATATTTGAATATGAAAAACGATCTCCAAGGACTCAGCCCATTTTAACTGGATAACTGCCAATTCATTCGCATCCTAAAATATATACATCTGTTTAAGTACGTACAAGGTACTAGGCACGTATTTAAACTAATAGGTAACCTAACTTGAAAAAGGCATGGATGCTTTTATCTTCATCCAATATGTAAATCTTTATTCTAATTCCTCACTAAGATTTTTTACCCGATTGTCGATCTTTAGTTGGACTTTTGAGTTTTTACTAATCGGATCTGACAGTGAGTAAAAGCTGTTGAAATTGAAGGGCCTAAATGTGCAAATCAATTCCTGTCCACGGACTTTCGTTTTTCGGTCATTTGCCATCATGGAGCTGTAGAGCTGAAGAGAACTCTTAACTGATGGTGCCGATGATGAGGAGCAGGTGCAGAGGAAATGGGATGTTGTTGGCTTTTGTCATTAGTAACTCACTTGCAATTAAATTCTCAATGTTGAATAATTGAATATGCTAATCCCCTGCGTCTATCGGAACCACTTGGAAGTAGTTAGAAAATCCCTTTGGAATTCTTGAAAGTAAAACCTCATAATATTCCAGTGCAGACGGCATGGCACCAGTAATTCATAACTAGTCGCTCGGGAATGCCTTCCTGTTCCAAAACAGACAGATTTATATGAACTCAGCACTTTTACCAAGTTTTAAAAACACATTTCTACTTAAGCTATTTCAGGTACTGCTCGTAGAGTTCAACAATGCCTTGAAAGCAGGTTCAGTATATTTGAATACAAATTCCATATTTCCATCTACCATGAAGCTTGGATTTGAAGTCAGGTTGGATTACAATTACAAAAATTACAAATATTTATGGTAAGTCATAGAAAAGTAGCTTTTGAAAGGAGATAGAGACTTTTAAAGCGGCGATGTGAACCGGATTCTGGATACCGACACAGGGCATGCAAATAGAAAGCGTAGAAAGGGCATCCCTTTTCAAAGGTTAGTGATGCATAATCATCCCAAGGTGTACGAGTGTTTATTTATGCATTCTTAAATAACCATAAGAGTCCAATTCAAAGAGAGAAATAATCCAATCCAATCTATTTTACACTTGTTCAAAGGGAAAAGTCAGATCCCCTATGACTTAAATAGAGCCAAGTGGATAGAAAGAGATAAAAGTGTGAGGAACAAGTAGACGGAGATTAGAATTTTATGAAATGAAATCCAAGAGGCCATAGCCATCACCCGTACGCATATCAGGAATGCGTTGGCATTTATATTCAAATATATTATAGATGGTAATCCCATGCATGATGAGTATGGTGAGCATGTGAGGATGATTATGTATGTGCATTATGATTATTATTATGATTGTGATTATTATGAATTGACAAGCGATTAGGTTTAAATGACTGTCAAAATGCCATATAACCAATTGGAGTTTTTACCCTTACGTGTGCCGACACTCAACGAAGCATTTCATTTTACAATTTTTCATCGATAGCCCCTATTCCCTTTGACAGTTGTGTAAAATCCAATTCCCGTGCTTGAGCTCTGCAGGCTTTACGAGAGAAGGCTTACCGTTTTATTTCAAGATGTGCAATGCAACTCCACTTGTAACAAAAATTCCCTTGTCGGCATCTTCTACTTTTGAAGACTTAAAGAAGAAGAAGAACATATCTTCTTTAGTGCACGAGGATTTGAATAATTTATTTGGGCATCGGGGCTGAACCCGGAGGTACTTGCTTTAATTAAATGGCAATTTAAATAGTAAGTAATCTTTATCCTAATTTAACAGCTAAATTGGCTCTGCTTAATATATTTCAGAAAGATGGTTAAGGTGTCAGGTAATCATTAGTACTTGATTCCTTGAGTTTATATGTAGCTCAGCCGAATCTTATTTAGAATATTGGAACTATAGATCCAACTTATTTCATTTCATTGTATAGTGCTCTGACTTTTGAACGTCAGATGTTATAGTCATCAAAAATACTTCTTCTTCACCGAGCTGAGGATAAGGTATATTCTACTATTTTTCTATCGAAGAGATTGAGTTTTAGCTCCGTCAACGGCTGACGGCCATCCTTTAATGAATAGTAAATTTATTTATCTACAGATACATGTGCGATGTGTTTACATGATCAAACCCAAGCCTTTAACTCTCAATATAATATTCGGACTTATTAAAGTTAAATATCTAACTTGTAATTAAATTTAACCTTTCAGGTCATATTAACTCAGCTACTACCTACACATCAGTAACATTTGTTATACAAGCATGGAATTGATGGAACTGAGCAAAAACGAATTTTTGGAAAATTAGCATAAAATCCTCATGAAAAACGAGACACATCTCTCCAATCTTTCTCACATTTACTTTGAGTCTTTGTAACTTGTTAGTCTTTACTGTTTGAATGCCTTGAGACTCATGAGGGAGATCATGAATTATTGCTGGGCAATTTATCGGCAGCTTGTTCAATCACGTATGGCTCATTAATAAAAACAATCCTGTCAGAATCAAGGAAATAGACTTGAACCAATTTGCATATTCAACTCTATCTCAATCCAATCCCCGTCACATAGAATTTACTAGTATTTTACTCAAAGAAACCTTTATTGATTATGTACCAAGATCCCCAAAGGCCTACATAGGTCTATTTCAGTGGATGAATGCATGAATAACCAATGGCTAGGAATATCAATAACATAAGCGCTCAATATCCAATAAACACTTATTGGCAATCTCTGCATGCTTTACAGGCCCAATCTAGTAGAAACTATACAGGCAATGCATATCATAAATAAACGAGAACCCTTAATTGATAAGAGATACGAAAAATTAGCATTTAACTCGGGCTATGAAACCACCACTCCTTGTAACACCACTATCACCACCTAAGGACATGGAATGGCAAAGAATGAAATGAATTCACGAAGATGAGAACAACAATGGGTGCAATTAATTACAATGGACAGGTAAAACTCTTGACAGTAAACAAACAGACGAGGATTAGGTAGTGAGCTGTATTACTCGTGTGGATAATTCAAATAATAGCTCTGTTGTTCACCTCAAAGGAAAGAAATATTATTTTGCCAAGGAATTCCTTTATTTCAAGATTATCCCATTAGATTAGAATTAAATGGATGATTAGGAAAACTCGGAATAAATTAACCCTGAGCTAAGGACTTGTTAGCATTATGTCATATCTTGTGAACTAAATACTTAACAAATAATCCAGGAATATCTGTAATAAATAGCAGGGTTGATTATGATAATTATAATCAATTAATTTAACATTTAACTTTCCTTGTGATAAAACACATAAATACAATTAAAGTTGGTAGTACAAAAAGTATGAGAAGTTTCATCATTAAGATATCTTACGTATACGAATTGATTAACAATTAAATCCTCCACACTCAAGCTCCATGTTACGTTAAGGTTTATTTTCAACCGTGATTTTGAAATCCTCTGGAAAACCCCAAAGGAATGCAAGGTTTAATAAATAAAGTATTTGAAGCTAGAAAGGAATTGAAGTCAGAGACCAACTGGTTGTAAAGTGCAAAGATATAAAAATGATAAGAGTGTGGGCAGCAAAGCAGAAAATTTACTGCAGTCATGTTTTTCGTGTCAATTAGAAATCCCCCAGAACCTGTTTTACCCTTTTAATGCTTTTCATGTACAGAGCTTTGTATTTATTAGTAATGCTGCACTATATTTTCATATTATTTATCCAGCCAAGCTAGACAACACAAGGTCCAAGCTGGATCTTAAAAGTTCTTAAAAGCTTTCTGCAAGTACACTCTAGTACAAATGTCCACCGGACTTTTTAAGGATTAAAGCTAATCTCCTTCATGTCAATCCAGTACTTCCCCGCTGGTTTATTGCCCAGTTTGTGTGCAAAAGTCCGCAGTAGTTCATTTCTGTTTTTACATGCTGTTATTGAGGGCCTAGGAATGAAATGGATTCTAGATTTGAAAGATTTCATTACATTCAGACAACTGTATTGTTGTTAGCATTACATTTCCATAATACTCACTTCCCTTACTTCCCCCAACTTCACGCTCCGTTGACAAACTAAGGGGAGATAGGCTTGTAAAAATAATAATCTAAATTGTTCTTGATTGTGGGTACAATTTAATGTGTTCTGATGACTCGTAACTCGTATTAACTGGTAGATGAGCTGCTTTTTTTATACACCATTTTCAAAGTTTTTTTGCAATCCTGTGTATGTGCTTAGAGTGCTTGATTGTAGGCATTTGCAGTTTGACTTACAAGCTGTTTTATTAGGAGCAGAATCATAAATTATTTTTACTGTCCAAACTAATTAGTCGGACCCGTTTGTCTTCCCTAAGGTGAGGATACGTGTTTAATTTGTTGTTGGTAGCTTGTAGCGATTTCCGATAATCTAAATCCTCACCGCTCGTTCTTGTATGTGTACTCGTCTGTTCTGTCACTCTCGATTACATCTTGGGATTTGAAATTAATAAAACAATTGTATTATGACTAAAGGAAGTAATTGTGTGTCTCATTCCTTCTAATTTATTTGCACACTTGTGGCTAATAAAATAGATTGTGTGAAGGAGTAACGGGGATTCATATACTAAACAATTCATAAACTAATGTTTAGGGGGAAACGGACAAATTTATCTTTGAATGCTTGTATTTTAGCTGTCTTTTATTTTTGTTGGTAGTGAGCTTAGAATTTAACTGATTATTTCCGACACATTTATCTGCTACAGTACATTAATAATTAGTGCTTTTGCCCTGCATAAATTATAGATGATTGCTTATGAAGTGCTTATCTAAAAAATCGTATGGATAAGCGATAGCGATAACAGTTGAACAACCTCTAGGTAACTACAAAATTTAAATACACAATCCATGACTACAATTAAATATCCAACGGAAACAGCAAATCTAAGATTCAGTACACCAAGTCCCCGAGGGTAGTTTTAGGTTATCCTTTCTATGTCCCAATATCCATTTGAAACTGACTTGTAGTTTGAGACCACCAATAAGAAATTTTACATTGCACAAAACATCAAAAAAAATTTGCATGTTCTAATGAAAGAATATAAACAAGGCCAAGGCGGATGAGAATGATGAGTGTTTACGGTTCGTTGAGAAATTTTCAACTACTCAACTACCAACACAGCATTTGATTAACAAGCTTTAGAGATGATCTTCATTGTGAGATGTTTAGATAAATATTTAACTAGACAGACATGAGCTGAGTTTATACTTTAAGCTTATAAACCCTTTATTAAAATTAAAACTGAGTTTTAAAACCAATAATTAACCTTGGCTCAATCCTCTCAACTCATACTTTGGATATTGGACTGTGAGCTTGCTGTTTGTACTACGGATCGCGTGGACGAGGGTCTTCCTGTGATGTGAACTTTTGATTTGAATTGTTGGTAGTTCAATTAAATTTCTCGTATTATATTGCAGTTTATATGGATGCGTATTTGTACCGTGGTTGTGATTTTTCAAAGGGTGAAAGGTAGTTCCTCCTCTTTCTCGTATTTTATTAAATAATTTGTATTTACTCAACGAGTCTACAGTTCATTGTGATTGTTTCTTATCTCATCTGCATTTATAATGCACAGCCGTCTACCCTGTGTGGATTTTATGCTTGTAAGAACATGCACGCGAACTGACCACCAACCTCGAACTTTGTTTCACTGCTCGAAATCCGGTAGTACGGAATGCTACAGGAAAATTCAATTCCGCAGTATTCCTAGTATCAAATGCTACACATGGAATGAATATAAATGCAAAATAGCTTTAAGGAAAGATTTTTAAAACAATTAAATATCATCCTTACGGAAATTTTAAAAACTAACTTGTCAATAAACTATAGCATAAACTAGAATTTAAATAATAGAGTAGATAAAATATTCAAGAACTGAAGCTACAATTCTAATAAAAATGAATTGCTAGAGTGGAAACAGAGAATTCATATGATATGATTGAAGCTTCGAGTGTACAAACAACAAAAGTGAGAATAAATTCTAATTCTAACCTAGAATTATGTGTGCAACGTGTGAAAAAAATTTAAAGAAAATATTAAAGATTTACAAAATATCTTTCATCCATCATTAACTTTACAGAATTTATTGTCCGTCTGATTTAATGCAATTGAGTTGACACAAATTACAAATGCACATGCAAAAATTTTGCAAAGCCAGCCACTTTTCCTACTCTAGAAAAATGTATCCATTTGATACACATTGTAAACAATTATGTTCAATCCTCATTAAATTTATAATAGTAGCACTTGTAGCACTACCACCTAACCTTTATTGACATACGTCTTCATATTATAAAAGGTTAATTGTCAATCGAGCCAAGCTAAGTGTGAGTAATCCCTGGTTAATGTGTCTTAATTGGGGGAAATTAATTCATTTTATTCTGCGTTATTGCCTCTAATAACATGTTTGGAGTTGAACAAAGTGCGTAGACACGGGAACAAGATATGCGAGAGGAACTCCTCACTTGCTTTACGTGGAATGGATCTACGGACAATTAATTTATATATGTTTGATATCTAATAATATTTAATGATATTTAACACCACACCGAGACTTATCATATTTAAGTCGGGCGGTAGGAAGCTGGGGAATTCTGCCAGTGTGTAATGTGGCTAGAGAAACTTGTATATTAAATTCATTAGATTTTACTCATTATTAAATATTAACGATGCTCAAACTTGTTGTTCTTGAGCACATTACTTTTTACACTCGAACCTTGTCGGCAGAAAGTGAAGGTAGTCTGTAATTATGATTAATAAAATTAAAATTAAAACCATTATTTGTTTCTAAACTTTTATACAAAGTCGGTTGCTAATCGTGGTCTAAATGTTTATTTTTATGATCCATGTGATACCACCAACTTATGCTTTAACATTCTACAATCATTCATCAAACCTCTGAGTTCATATTGAAAGATAGAGTTGAGAATTCTAATTCATTTTTGATTTCAAATCCCCTGTATTCCAATGTTACTCCTTTTAGAGTTGGCTGCAGTTTGGGGCTTGTAATATTTGTAATTAAGATTTGCCTTGGGTATTCTCAGTAAATTAAAAGTTTCTTAAATCGTAGTGGCTCTGGCTATCTTGTATGGGCATGCAGTTTCACATTCTTTATGGATTGTTGAAGATCAATTACCATGGTTGATTTGCAGAACTAGTCTAGATTAGGATAAAGAGTTCATTGTAGGGAATAGTACATTCAGTAATCGGAGTCATCAGTTGCGTGAAAGTGTTACGATATACGATTCAGGTTGCACATTCAAGTATGAATGAATGTATGTAGTTCTAGTTTGAAAAATGCAGACCTATTATTACGTTGTTGTACTTACAGTTTGAGATAGGGTATACATACGACCGCGGAATTACATATGCATGGTGGGTGTGAAATAATTTTTTTTTTTAAACTTTCGTCACTTTCGTTAGAGCCGGCTTTGACCGTCGACCGTGTCGAATATCTTGGGATTCCCGTGCTCCAAGACAAAGTCACGGGAACTCATGGATTCAGACTGTCAGGTTGGTTGACTTGAATGTTTTAGAACTAAAGGTTCCTCGTCAAGGGCTGAGCTAGAATAACTCAACTCTTTTATTTAATTACGCAGAGTGAAGTCTTGAGTTAGGGTCAAATGTAAGCAATTCGGGATGGTATTGATACTCAATATTCATTACGTCAATGAGCTTGGGAGTAATTTGTTTCGTGGAATTGGTAAATAAATTGCTCCGTCAACTCCCTAGAGGAGCAATTAGATGAAATGACAGAATTGGATTTACTCACTCCTCTCGCATGCA
>JAQFYM010000950.1:0-44233 GCA_034694785.1 Agrenia bidenticulata
TAAGATTAACTTAGTACCCTAATATAGCACTAAAATTATGTACACAATGATGTAATTATCTATTTACAAAAGTTCCACGAAAAACTAATAAACAGAAAAAACTTGGAACACAGAGAAAAACACAACCACCACCACCGAGACCACGAACCGAAAGGGCTTAAATAAAATAATAACTAAAGCTCTTGTGGTCTACAAGGTCATTTTAAGGTCCCCTTTGAATTAATTTGAACCTCAGTATAATTTTAAAATTTTCAAGGTCAAATTAAAAGGTCAAAATTTAATTTATTCAGTTTGATTAAACTTAGCTGCTCCTCGTGACCTTATTCATTTTTTATGCGATCAAAATTGGTCAAATTCGAATAATTTTAATTTATGACCTAAGTGACCATGACCGTGACCTTAGGTCATCCAGCTACTAAAGCTTGTACCTAATGATTATTACTACTCTCTGTGACCTTATTTGCTTTTTATTCGGTCAAAATTAGTCAACTTAGAACAATTTTAATTTATGACCTCAGTGACCATGACCTTGACCTTAGGTCCTTGAATTATTTTATTTGAAGCATTGTTATCGCACTGATCAAATTTACTTAGGCCTTTGTAAAATTAGGTTAACTTTTTAAATAACCCGTGACCTAATTGACCTTAAAGGGTATCGACCTTAGGCGTCCCTACTCTTTCCTGTTTAGTACGACACTGTTTTTTGGTTACACCCTCCGATTTTCGAATTGAAATTGGACATGGTCACCATAATTTGCCAACCTAGGGAAAAAAACTAATTTGTTCCATTTTTAATTCTACGTATTATAGACCTACTCACGATCGTGGCAAAGTATGGTGACCGTGTTTTATTTGAGATCGAAATTAGCATTGGCCACCCCCTTTATTTTCGTTTTTTTGAAAATTCAAATTCTGGAAATGTCAATTTTACAAAAACAAAACGAACTTAACGCCCCTCGGTGATATTGAATCATCTTTTAAAGATACAGCCCTCCATGCAGTTTCTTAAAATTTAGTAATTCTATGTGGGAGTGGTTGGTCGTAGAGAAAAACTGAATTCACCATCGTATTCAGCGTCTAATTTTACATTTAAAAAAAATAAGCGTATTTAGTTCTGTGACATGTCCAAATATGACTTTGGCTCGGCTGGTCGACTTGGTATGGGATAGCGACATTTTCAAACTAAAATAATCCAGCAAAATTTCTTCTAGGTTCCTCGTCTCATACAAAAATCTACTTCGAAGCATTGAGAACATAGGAATCTCAGTTGTCTATGGAGTCAATTACTTCGGGAGGGGGTCATTGTCCCCCACCAACTACATCAAGTACATTAAACACGATACATTGGGCCAAGAATATCTCAACTCTAGCCTCGAGTTCTCTCATGCGGCCAAGCAGTATTACTACGAGGAAATCGTGGAGCAGCTACCAACTTACGGACAAGTTCAAAAAATGTAGGCTCACAAGCATGGTCATTTTATCCATACGTCTTAGAGTTTGACTCAGAAACTGACTCACCCAATTTTTGTTCAAAGAAGGCGGACTCAGATTTTGATGAATGGAAAGCGTCCCCCAAGCGTGGAAGAAGCAATTCGCTACTACGAAGCCATGTCAGACTACATAGATGCCCTGAGGATCCTTCAAGTCAAAATTAGAGTGGCCATCCGCCAAGCAGTTGAGGAGCGTTTGATGGATGCTGATAAGTCGGCCGCAGTTGCCATCATGGTGCTCATCCTAGTGCTTATCATATCCCCTACGATTATCTTCCTCGTTCACAAGTCCACAGCAACGATTCAACTCTTTGCCTACACCCTCATGGTCAAGGCTGATGAGTTGAGGAAGGAGAAGAAAAAGTCAGATCGACTCTTATTCCAAATGCTCCCTCCAATGGTCGCTCAAGAGCTGAAGCAGAAGCGTCAAGTCCAGGCCCAAATGTATGACCAGGTCACCATTTATTTTAGTGATATTGTCGGGTTTACTGAAATCGCAGCCGAGTCGAACCCTTTGGAAGTAGTCACGTTTCTTAATTCCATCTACAAGCTCTTTGATGCTAGAATTGAGCGGTATGATGTCTATAAGGTGGAGACTATCGGAGATTCATACATGGTGGCTTCCGGTCTTCCACAGCCAAATGGTAACATTTTCAATTAAATTCCTATACACGGTTTGCTTGGATTTGACTGTCAACTGTGCAATTATAAGTATTATAACTTTCGTTTAGGCTATTCACACATTTCTGAGATTTCAACAATGGGTAATATACTTGATAATTATTTTTAAATGATGTTCAAATAGTACCCCATTAGTTTCCAAGTTTTAATTGTTTTAATGAATGTGAATTACAAAAGCTCTTGATTTACTTGCGGGGTCCGTGGTATTTCAAATCCCTCATCGGCCTGGGGAGAAACTGCAGATCCGAATTGGAATTCATACTGGCCCTGTAGTTGCTGGAGTTGTGGGAACCAAAATGCCGAGGTATACTCATAAATTTTCTCAGAGCCGGAGCAAAGGTCATTATGATTATGATCCCCTCTTCTATGGATCATTAATTTAATTTAAATATTTAGCAATCAGTATGTAAACCCCAAGTGTGTGTAGGTATTGTTTGTTCGGAGACACGGTAAATACAGCTTCAAGGATGGAGTCAACCGGAGAACGTAGGTTTTAAAATAAACACCGATTGAGAATTTATTTTATAGCTTGATAGTTACGACACGTTCTTTTGTGTAAATGTAATCAAGCTCTGAAGATTCACATCAGTTTAGAAATGAAGCTAGCTCTGGATGCTGTCGGAGGTTTTCGAACAGAGCATCGAGGAATCATCGAAGTGAAGGTATTACCAAGTTAAAAAGTTATTCATCCCTCCAAGTATGGTAGGCTTTAAATATTATCTATAAACCCGTGGAATTAATAATTTTTATCCATCGTTGCAACAATAATTTTGGTATACATTACTAATAAGAAATAAATCTAGGGTAAAGGGATGTTAGAAACCTATTGGCTGAATGGAAAAGACGGTGGAGTTGGAATGAGGTCAGTGGAATTGGAAACTCCTGGCTTTTTCGACCAGAACTATCAACCCGCATTTATGGCTGATGTCTATGATGTGGACACGCTAGACTGATTCAAAGCGGATTTGGATTTAGCTCTCTTCTAGTCATCAGGATTTTTACTACTTTACAAATGACGAAGTAATAGCGTGCTCATCAATTTTTTTAGTTAGTGTCAAGAATCAAAAATAAGATTTTGAAATTTATTTATACTATGTTTATAAAACATGGTTGATGTTTGATTTTAAAACTTGTTCTCAACTATTGTGGAAAATAGGTTCTAAACTTTAAACTAGCGTTATTGTTTTACTGAATTTAGGGAAAGTCTTTTAAGAGTTTGAAATCTGAGTTAAATATTAAATGTTCAAAAGAGTTGTGATTTTCAGGTTTTGTCGACACTGTTTATAAGTGGGAATCCCTTCTGCATTGCACCGTATTTACGATTACTCATCGCAAGTCTCTCTCTACCTTCTGAAGTATTGCGTCCTGCCAACCAAATTAAATTATCAAATGGTTTGAATAAACTTCTTTATTGAATATGTTTTTATGGATTTTCCTCTCTTATCTCTGGGCAGTACCTGATTGTCGTTTGCCAAGAACTGAAGGGTCCAAGCATAACACGAGGCCTAGCGATATAACCGACAAAGCACTGAGTCCATGAGCTAAGAAGTTTTTGTAGTACGTCGGACAGTCTTCACAAAATCTGCACACGTTATTAAAGTAACAATCAATGGCCTATACAATTACTACGGATCGCATCATTCATGGATGTCAGTTTAATAGACTGGTATTTGAATAAAATATTTGAATCACCCATGGCCAACTTGAACTAAGAGAACGACGAGCCCGTTGAGCAGGTTGTGTATAAATGCTATGGAGCCAAAGACATATGCACCAGACTCCTTTTAAATTAATTAAAAAAATTATGTCACGTTTTTATAACTTTATTTAAGGTATGAATAGTTTGGATTTGGTTAGTGAAACTGACCGTATTGTCACCGATGAGATCAGAAACGAAACTTGTTGAGAGAACCAACATCATCCCCGTCCCTGCCCCCATCAGCACGGCTAGAACAAAAATATTCCCCGATCTGATGGCTTCAGGAGTGTCCAAGACCAGCCAGATGCAGCCACAAAAGCCCAGACAGGTTCCAATGATATAAGCCACCTTCTTTGTGGAGAAGCGTAAGACAACTTTCACAAGCACTGACGCTGTGAGAGCACTGAATTGACATACTCCGGGAATTATAGCCAGGTATTCCTGGAGATATTATATATCATGTTTTAAATTAGGAAACAACCAATTTAAAAAAAAAGTTTACCTGTGGGGCTCGAATCCCCTCTTGAAGATAAAGTGGCATAATGGCTTGATTTACATTAAGAAAAAGACGAGCTATAACTACAAGGATTCCGACCTACAGTTCATGAAGAATTTTTAGTCAATTATACAATCCATAGGTAATTACTGTAAGCAATATTTTATTTAGAAATAAATATGGAACCTGGAAATAATGCTTTTCCCGAAACCAGTCGGACCAATTCATCAAGATTCCTACAGATAATTCTGACCCATCGTCAGGGATATCAGATTTTGAGCTAATAGATGCACGAGAGACTCGATTTTCAGATTCATCTTGTGGTGGTGAAGACTGTGGAGTCTCAACCGTCAATACATGGAATATTATATTAAAGACGGAGCCGATTCCAATTAAAATCAATGCGATTGTCTGAAATGATCAATTTAACTCTTTCATTTCTTTAATAATTGATCATGTAACTGTAATTACAAGTTACAAACCCTGAATCTCCATCCGTCCGTCTGGTCGATTGTTGAATTGTCTATTTCTTGGGATAGCGGCTGACGTTCAGAAAATACCCACCACGTAACGAAGTACACACACATGTCAGATGCCATGTCGAATGTGTATCTAGAGTCAGAAAGAATACCATGTTAACTAATTACAAACTATTCAAAATTTTAACAATTGAAAGGCCAACCTTAGAATTGCTAGGTCATCCCTGTCACTAGGGTCACTACTCATCTCTGGCATCATACTCAAATGAGATACCTGCACCGAAGCCCACCCAACTTTGAAAATAAGTACGATGGGAATATAAAACGCTAGCAAAGCCTCCGGACTAGCTTTTTCGAATCCTGGCAATTCGATGAAGACAAAGGGGAATGCAATTAATGTAAGAAACGTTCCAAAGAGATGAGTGGACTTCCTCCTTCCGTAGTTTCCACACCCTTTGATGCGGTCACTTTCCATCCCACTGATTGGCGTTGCAAAGGCCTCCACCAACTGACCAACCATCAAAACAGCCCCTGCAGTACTCGCAGGCAGCTAATCATAATTCATACAAGGTTCAGATGCTTCAAAATTATATCCAAATCCAGAAATATGAAATGGTCAACGTTTGAACTAATTTATTGCTCAATCACCTGCATAACGAATTGGAGGAAGACCAATACGTAGGTAAACCACATAGTACCGCAAAGGTTATTGAATACATGACCGACTCCATAAGCCAGCTTGGTGTCATATGTCATCCGGCCATGCCCCTGCTCCATCATCGATAATTATGGCTTAACAAAAAACAGACATAAAGACACAAGAACTCTTTTCACATCGCACCATTCAAGGCTTTCAAATCCATTTTACTAAATTCCCAAATTAATCCCCATGAGTACCGGGTGTGGGTCAAGCACAAAATCTGATTTACATTGCACACATGTTGAGTAACTACAGTTAAACAGAATTGTACGTGTCACCGATTTATCAATTAGTGTTCCACGCAAAACTATATGTTTACTGTCACCTTCCTGAAACTGAACGTCTTCAATAATTTAAGTACTAGCATTGAAGCTAGAGAACTGATCCATGTTAAAATTGTTTTGGTTGAAATTGGCATACAATCCAACAACAGCGGGCTGGAAATAATAGCTAATACGTTATTGTATAACAACATTAACAGCACAGGTGAGGTGATAATATAAGGTATCCATGTGGGCAACGAAGACCTTCACAAGCTCATCATATTCCTATATACATATGGATTACATTAACAGCTCCAGGCATGGAAAGCAACGATCAGAACAGTACTTGGAGAACACCGGATTTTTTTGTCTTAAAACCTGTATTTTATTGGGCTTAGGCAAATTCATAGAGCAATGTACAGGGTGCCTCAGGCCATTGGTCTTTAACTTGAACTTTCTCGAAAAGTCCTCGACAGATTTTGAACCTGTTAGTACAAAAGGATGACATGATGTGATTTAAAGTTATTTTGAGTTCATGAAAGGACCCATAAGGGTCGAAAGATTTTTAGATTAAACCAACATTTAGATAGGAAGAGTTCGATTTAAAGACCGAATTTAATTTCGAATTCCACCCACAATTCGCATTGATTACCTTTTATTCATTGGCACAAAAATTCTAAAACTGTCGATAAAATAAATGCTTATAGATCGACATCCCATAAACATTTAATCCAAATATACTCAACTATGAGCCGAATTGTTCATTACAAATGGATGTAAAGATGTGTCGGGTAGAAGTTTACAAGCATTTCAAAGATAATATAGATTTATAATAGATATCGTTGTGTCAAAATATTTGATTCATGGATTAACGAATGCTAATGCACCTGAGGAATTATTTATTGGTTAATTAGATTAGTTTCGAGTGTAAACTTAGACCTTTACCAAACGGCGTGATTATTGCAAAACTGATTGTACATTATTACGTTGTTCATGTTTGTTTGTTTAGATATACACATGTATTTTAAAGCATAAATTATTTTTGAAAGTTAGATCAATCTCTTCAAGTTGCAAATAGTTGATGGTGGATTAAGGGTTCATCTTTTCATCCTCTTCAGTGACACCAAACAATATGAGATGATTAGTTGAGTCTTCCTCTTCACTGAATATGCCTTGCGTAGCTTCCTCGTACGTCGGAGGTGAAAGAGCTAGAATTGTTTTATTTGTAAAACTGTTCTTAAAAAATTCAATCCTGGAAAATCGCTATACTAAAGAGTGTTAAACATGAATTTTGAACTTATTTACCATCATGTCTGTCTGTACGGAATCCTGACGGCGCAGAGGGGTTGTCCTGGTTTAAAGCAGAGAGGTTGAAAGTATTGACTGGTAACAGGATCACAGGTAACTTGATTGACAATTTATTTGACGATCGATGCATTGGATGTACCACAACCTACATGGACATTACATTTAAAACATGAATTTTTTTTAAATCATCATAAACATAAAATCAATAGTAAAACTACCCATAGGGGAATGCTTTAATGGATAAGGAAGACAAAATGTCGAAAGGGAATGGCTAATTATTATATGAAAAATTGGTTGACTTGTCAATAAATTGGCTACACCGACTATTGCTGTTCGATGATGGAACAAACACTAAATATATGTTTAAAAAAATCTCAATCCAACCTTAAGGAAATAATTGAGTTGGAAACAATCCCTTCGGGTAAAACTCGTGCCTGGAGTATTGTTAGGTATTTTGAGTACACCGTTCCAGATTTGTGTTTCTCCTGATGTCACAGAAGGTCCGATGATTTCGCAGAGGATTTCTTTGGTCTTGTAATTAGGGCTCTTCTTGTACTCGAATTCCTGTATCAATAATTATTTCAGCTAGTTACACTTTGAAAACTATCAACTGCATATTTTCAAATTCTGTGAGAACTGACTCTGACAAGGCGAACGCGAACTGCGCTCAAGTTTCTCTTCAATTCATTCCAGACATTGACCACGAAGCTCAAGGTGTCTCCAACGGTGTATAATCTTTTTTCTAACTTCAATTCCATGTTTATTGTCCGCCCTGGACAGCACTGCATGAAGGACACTGTTTTCTCGATTCTACGTTCAATTGGATTTAGAAATTCTTCAAACTCTCCGACATAGTCCTCTCCAAGAGGGGAAGAAATGTAGAAGGGTGTTTGGTACACTTTGAAATCATCCCTGGGTCTCTTAACTATCGTAACGAACTCGTAATGAATCCTGGCTCCCTTAACAATCAATGATGATGGTAGATTTAAATCTGATGGTAGTTGGTAACTGAAGCGGAACTCGTGCCGCCCGGGTTTCAGGACTTTCCCTGTAAACAATATAATTTTAGATTAGTAAAATAGCTTCTTTTTTGGTTTTCGTCTTTCAATTTGCAATGTAAATATCTTTTTGAAAATATTAGTAAGTGCAACTTTAGAGGCAATTCGTTCGAAATTGGAAATCAAAAGCTGAATAATTTAGTATTTACTATTCGTAATTTTCATATTCATAGTGTAATGTCTAAATTAGGCATTTCCTGGTATTTTCAAATCGCTTAAAAGGAAATATAATTACAGTTATGTAAAAGTTTGATGGTATGGTCCAATATTATGTCTTCTAGTGGGGGATGAACTTTAGAGGTAAATCTCCGCATTCCTCCCGTGCATCCTGAACGACTAATGGACTGTTCAGGCTCTTGCCTCGATTCGGCTGCTAGTCCACTACGATCGTTTTTGAAACCAACTTCGATTCTGCCACATAACCGGATAGTTAGACCTACAAATTAAATACAAGAAAGTCAATTCAAAAATTTAAGCTAACATATATTCCATGGTTTACAATTCTCAACTAGCAATGCAGTCAGTCTACCTTCAACTTTATTCCAAATTTTTTTGTCGATCACCACCGTTCCATTAATTGTTTCCCCCGGGGCGTAGACCCAAAGGTTATCTTGAAGTTCAATTGATAACACCATTAAATAAGAATTTTAGTCCCAGTGCACAGTGGTGATTGGTCCAAAATGCACAGGCGAAGGTATCGTTGATCTTAATTAGTTAAATCCTACCACCTAACCCATTGTTAATAATATGACAATTTCAATTGTTCCACTTGTCTAATGTGTACAAAGGGATTTAAATTTAAGTTTTTTTCTCTCAATACTGTCCATCAAGGACCAACAAGCTTAGCTTATTTCGTTTAAAATGTTATCTCAATTAAAGAGTATTCTGTAATTTGTAGGATTGTGACTTATGTACTTTTAATTTTTAGCGTGAACTTTGACAGCATTGTTTTAAGTAAAGTACACTGTTTTGGGAAGTTAAGAAATTTTACGAAATCGATGTTGAGATACAGTTTGTAAAATAAATGAAAATACAGTCCAAATCCAATAGATTTACAAAGTCATAAACTAAACCTTCCCGCATGTACGATGATAAAAACATAGTAGACTTCCCTTGGGTTATTCAGAATGAGCTCTTTGCATTCAATGTGTTTTCCTATATCTCTTTCTTCTGTTTGCTAAATGAATTCTCCGTCTCGGTATTGAATTAATCATATTCGACTCGTACTTCGAATTCACCATTAATTTTAAAAGATCAAGTCTGCCAATTTTGGTGGTTCTGGGACAAATTTTACGGAAAGTTACATTGTCCAACCGCATGGGTCAATACTTATACTTATAAAGATTTAACCCGTCTTCGGACTAGATTTCTGATTTCGTCAACGGTGTTGAGAGTGACAGGAGTAACAGATGGACGGATAGATCTTCTAAGAATTTACATGGATTTTTATAAGATTTAAGATTATTTGTCTATAAAATACATACTACATACCACTAACGAATTGGAAATGTTTAATACGATATCAATAAATTATTGGCATTGTTGCATACAGCAGTGGAATATGTTCAGAATACTTAGGATACAATTGTCTTAAGTTGATTTATTGTTTATCAAATGCGAGGGATTGAATGTTTATTTAAAGCAACTTGGGAACATTTTTATTGCGTCTTAAAAATTGTCAAAGGGAGCTTGGTCGATCCGACTTTAAACATAAATTTAAATAAATGTTGATCCGTTCAATCTCAAATAGATATGGGCGGTGATGATCCAATAACAATAGGAATTTTACCCTGTAAAATTGATGAGCATAGTCCTCTTGGGTACACGGACACCTGTGGGACAATAAATTTTCTACTGAAAAACTCCAACACTTTACTTAATAAATAAATAATTAACTCCAAACCTGAACAAAGTAGTTAAGTTCAATAAATCTTCTACAGCCTAAATGGGTTGGAGGAGTATCCTCAGGAATGTACAATGGGCGAACGTCGTTCTCATCCGAGGATTTCCATGACTTCTTCTCCCCCGGGGAAATCATTGGCCCCGTCACTTCGGAGATCAATCCATATTCCTTGAGTACAGTGTGGTAGTTCCCAGCATCTAGAATACGGAGCTCCTAAAATTTTCAGACAATTATTTAAGTACATGATATAAAAACTAGATAAATCCGCTATTACTCACCCTGACAAGTGAGATCCTGACCTTGTCCAAGTTGGATTTCGAACTGTTCCAAATTTCAACCGAGAAGTCGATGTGATCCCCAGGAAAGAATTGGGATCGAAGCAACTTGGTAATGAATCCGTACCGACGGCTCATTCTCCAATTGAAAAAGGAGAAGCAGCCCACAGCCTTCGATTTTCGGATCTCTAGGGATGCACAATGGGATTTATCAACATCGTCACACCCAATATCGTCCAACTTGAAAACTCCATTCACATAAAAGGGGGCATTAGCCGTGAGGTCAAAATCGGATCTCCTCCGGAGGGTCACCACAAGTTGATAGGACACTAGGGCTCGACTTGCTCTAAAAGAGGATGGAAGTTCGGATGGAAGTTTGAATTCAAATTGGTACTCCAACATCCCTTCTGGGGGTAATAGCTCTTCTGCACATTAAGCCCCCAATTAAATTTTAAATATATTGTTAACCAATTTTTATTGAAAATTTATTTTACCCGTTTGAAGTATTACCAATCGATCTTCACAGAAATAAAATTCCTCTGGATTCTGGGGATTTGTCAAAGCTACGCGTTTCCCATCCAATCTTACTACAATCTCTGGTAAATAGTTTACATGCAATTGAAATAATTGAACAACAGTCAACAGTAGGGGAAATAATATTTAACCTGTAATTGCTACTGAAGGTCCATTAGAAATTATTATCACACGTCCTTCAACATCTTCCCCAGGCAAATATGTTCTTGAAGCATTTTCAAATTCTATTTCAATTTTTGGGTCCATTCTCGAGTTTTTTTATGGAATTAGAACTCAGGATCACAGGTAGAAAACAAAGTGTTCCCAGAAATATCACTTACGTTAAAATCTTGGCACTAAATTCTAGACTTAATAAAAACAGGATAATACTATTGGGCATTTTAACATGCCTTCCAATTTTTCTAAGGCAGGCAATTGAAACTAGTAAGTTATTTGTGTTTGACGATTAAATTAGATTTTGACGTTTTATAAAACCTTGAAATATTTATTTATTTACAAACAATTTCAGGTATAAGATTATTACGATTTGTGAAGTTGTTCTTAACTCTGGAGACTCTGTGGATATTTTAGATGGACATTTAGCCGCATGCCGGAGTGAAATATTTTCGAGTGTTTTTCCTCAATCTTTTTGGATAAATTCCAATTCTACAGGTCTTTCAAAATCAAGTTACTTGCTCCGTTCATTTTATGCCTATACAGTCTAAAGATAGAACTATCCGGAAAAGCAGTTCTACATAAGCTACATAAGTTAGCCAAGTAAACCTCATGCTCCAACTTATGTGATTTAACACTGACAAGTGTTCCGCAATCATGTGGAAACGAATTTTGATGGATTTTGTTTTACCAACGGATAATAACACGGAAAAATGTATGTGAAAATATTTTAAAAGACTGCAGATCATTTTCCATGTCAATTTATTTCATATGTTTGTAGTTCTTACATTTTTGAATCTTTATTGCAGCGTTGAGCTTTAGAATAAAGTTAATTAAATCGGCTATAAAGATTGGGTGGTATTAAATTTTGAAGACGTGCAGAAATCATCAAATTACAATTGATTATTCGTTATTTGAATTTTGGAAACCTGCATCTCATCATCATAGTTGGTCTACTCCAAACTTGCATCTCACACTGCACTTGATCTTAATGAGTTTGAAAACTGCAGCTCATTGAACTAGTCATGAATGTGAATGGTGAATTACCAAAATTGACTGGGATTTAGTCAACTCATAAAAGGCATGACATGCTAATGTGGAAATTTCACGAATGCATGTAAGTTGTAAATGCAAACATTTGGCATTAATTGGAGATCCTCCTGGAAAGTTTAAACTATCCTCCAGAGATTTTGAACAGCGAGTAAATGATGATGACTATTTACAAATGAGCCGAATTGACAGATATGAGTTTATTGGAGTTTATTTTATTATTATTATTATCTAATACTTGAACATTTGCTTATAACCCCGTATCATAGATAGGAGAACAAACACCCTGTATTTTAATTACTTCACTGCTGGATATAAAGATTCAATTTAATAAACATCCTTGGTTGACAATGTTGACAAGTTGTTCCGCTCAATCCATTTCGCCTCACGTTAGTTATTATGATTCATTTCCTCCAGTTTTCTGGTCCTCCTACTCCTATCCCCAAATGAAAGAGTTCTGGATTGATTGATTGATTGATTAAGTTTTTATTGAAGTGTGTCATTCCTGATTCAAAATACATTCTGTTCTTGGAACTCATTGTTTAAATTGCAAATGGATGACGTGAGGTAACTGTCAAGAGGAAATTGTAATAAATACATTACTTTTACTTTCGAGGTATTTATCTAGTGAAAGTTGGGAAGGTTCATAGGGAACAGTGAAAGTAAGAATAGAAGGAAAGGGTAACATTTCCGTTTGTAATGGTAGATTTACATCAAGATCAACAAGCTAGATGTCTCAGATAGTTGGATTGGACTTTTGAAAGCTAGTGAAATCATATTTCCCAACTATTTGTATAGCACAATCCCTTGAGTGCTACTAATACTAACTATTACAAATTAAATAATCGGTTATTCCCTTTTAAGAATCCCAATCTTCGTTCGCAGACCTTGGAATAGCTGATGAAAAACAATTGGGAACTATTGCGTCAAGAAGAGTGTGGGTAGGGAGATGTGATTATTTGTAAAACATATTTATTATAAATATAAAATTATCTTGCAATCAATTTATTTTCAATTGCAGTTGCGATAAAAATGACCACATATTTAAAATAAGTTTCCAAATGTCATGAAACAATTCGCAGTGTGGAAACTCCGTGCAAACTCCATGGTTTACTGCAATTAACAGCATTGGCCTTTTGTAGAGAAAAGCCGCTCTTGGTTTTGGTACCGACTATGCTGACTCTTTGGGATTCGGGAGGAAGGAAAGGCGGATATAAAAATTTGCACTCCTATTGATTTGCCTAGTGATGGTGATGGTGGTATAGATTAAGGAATTGAATAAAAAAAGAAGGGGTAAACCCATATATAAAACGCATGCTTCTTGGAATGATATAAAGCTGAGGATGATTTTTAGCCAAGATGTTTGGGAGGCCAGGCCCACTTTTCGGAAATAAATCCCACCCCCGCTGCTCCCGAACCAAAAACCAAGTAGAGTTCTTGTAATACTTCACCCTTCCTATTGTATATTCCCCGTAGTTCTACTGTTGCATCCAACTCCAAAGGCTATTCTCCTCTTCCTTTCCCCACGAAACAAGAACAACACCCTTCTACACATTTTATAACCCCCACTGAACAACCCTGCATAGGAGGACACTATTTTTTACCTACATCACTTTGTCACCCTTACCCTTCTGAGTATCCTCAGAGCACATGGCACTTTCAAAGTTATTCGAGAGCCAGGATCATCATCACTTAAGTCTATAGTCCTCACCTCTGCACATCCAACCAAGTGGAAAGGATCCGTCTTTCTATTACTCTTGTTATTTTCATTGTTGTCACCAGTGGTGGATAAAGAGGATCTTATCGTCCAGTTTTTTTGGATTGTGCAAACCGAATGTAGGATAGAAAGTCTGGGAATGAAATACTAAGCTTCCAATCTACTGTGCATCCACAAATCTTTTGATAAGGAATAGATTGCAATCATATTTATACTGGACAATGTTTAAAGAAAGAGACCCACTGTTTCCGGAGAGTGGTCGGCACCCTGAGGAGTTTCAGATTCTTTATGGGAAAAGTGATTGCAATAACATTACGCGGAAGAAGCAGCAAGTGCCATCATTAGCTTCTTCCTCTGGGGATGATGAGGGCTCTTCGCCCAATAGTTGCGTAGGACTTGACTTTGGCTTTATTAAGAAAAGTGCAAGAGTCAACTCAGTTTCCTCTCCCAATCATAATCAAAACAATCATCACAATTTTAATAACAATAACAATATGAGATGCTACAGTTGTGGGAAGACGATACTGGATAGATATTATATTTTTGCAATGGAGCGTCATTGGCATAATGAATGTCTAAAATGTCAGATCTGCAGTGTCATTTTGAGTGAAGAGCCGACTTGCTTTGAGAAAGATGGACGGATTTTGTGTAAACAGGATTATTACAGGTATGTGGTTTTCAGATTTGCATAATATTTAGTACTATCATAACATTTTAGAAGAACGAGTTATCGAGGGAATTATTTAAGTACCCTAAACTAAAATACACCCGAAATTAAATTTATTCAATCAACCAGAGAGGATGGATTTTAAAAATACAAATTCACCGGGACTAACACTAGCTAATAACTCTAGAGTTCAAAATACTAGCTTGAAGAGGTTTAATTTTTGAAGTTTGATTAACCTAAATACAAAGAAAAATATAATTTTACAACTTTCCCTTGACTCTTCATGAAATCTTGTGTGAATTGATGATTGATGTAATAATATCTGAAGAGTAGTGTGGAAAAGATGTAAACTTATCAGATCCCCTTAGTGCACTGCAAAACACATGGACAACCAGCCAAGCACACTTAATATCTCAGTTTACAAATTCATCAAGGCCTTAAAAAAATAATGAAGTCATCTGCCACAACTCATCAAAAAGCGTGCATGTTTCTTTGATAGTAATATAAAAATCTGCCCTCACCGAACCATCTCATCATCATCCCCTCTATCCTTGTAATTCATATTCATAGATTCAATCCAGGGTTTACAAATGACATTCAGTATAAATCAACAATAGCATATTGTTTCCTATTAAAATTGGGATAAAAAACATGCCCTGCACAGTATCATAATACCCGGTGGGAGCTGGCCTTAGAATACACGGAACTATACCCTCTCTGAACCCAAACCGCCTATACATTGTTTACAAGTACTAAGTCTCCGGCCCGTGAAATCGCTCCCTTTTTTCACGCCCGTCCATCAAAAATCATAAACTACCTGCCCTAAGCTACTCGTATATGCTTTCACCGATCTAGTTATCCTCCTAAATGATATTGATGAGGTTCCGTACAGATTTTCCATGCCTGTTATATAAAAGCTGAGAGAGGACTGAGGGATTAGGAATTAGGCTGACTTTCTAGGTTCGTTTTGTAATCCGAATTCTGAAAAGAGGATTTGACAAGGCCGACTGGACTGACGGTTGGTCGGCCGGCCGTCGCCACGCAACTTGCTCCATCCAAGGGGGGCCTTTTTTAACCGTCTCCTTGAATTTAGACTGACGGATCCTCGTCATATGATGCGATGAAGGCTCCCACGAGTATTCTTTTGTATCTTAGGCTCATTCATTGTCGAGTACTGTGAGCCGTCTGTTTTATACGGCAGTAGTGCATGCTTGTAGGAAATTCCCTTTAGGAGCTATTATGCTAGGACTGTGAGGATGAGGATGATGACGGGGCCCACTTGACTTGACATAATGTTTTGTTGGTCAAACCTGTTCACAATTAGTGCATCGTGTACAGAGAGGGATTGTTGTATGTTTCTGGGAGTGAGCCTCTTGTGCGTATTCTCATGTCTATCTAATAATTTACGATATGAAGCGAATTTGAGCCGGAGAGCTGGGCCTGATTCGGATTTGTAGGATTTGAATTTGAAAAGGTATGGAAAAGGATGACTTGACATGGGAGGTATTAAGGGAGTAGATTTCTATATGTAGGCACGCGACTTCTCCTCTTCAGATTGTAATGGGAAACCATGGAACGTGGGTTGATCTTCTGAGAGCTTTTCTAAAGCCAGCTTCTCAACTCCAGCTCATTTTACATTAATTTAATCCCATGTTTCTGTGGTTGTTATTGAAATTCTAAACTTTTTCCCCAACGAAAACGTAGATAGTAAATCTGAGGATCATCATCGAGCTTTTAACAAATTAACAAATGATTGGGTGCAGAAACAGGATGGGATACGGAAAATTCGATACCCGCTACGGTTATCAATATTCTATAGATGCTGTCATTATCTGTAGTTACTTGTTAAAGAAGTTTTTTCAAATCCATTCCATCGTCTTCTATACAAGGTCAGAGTTAACATTAGTAAGAGAGTCTTTTCATTGGTGATAGGATAAATTTAAATAATGTAATATTCCTTCCAACTGCAGCATATAAATGCCCTTAGATTTTTAATTGGGCACAACCATACAACCCACCCACATCGGGTGGGTAATAATCTTTCTAGTTTGTAAACTTGTAGGATCGTAGGATGATGGGATTCATGATAAGCGTTAAATTTTCAATGAACTCTTTTGCCTCCATCGTCCATGAAAGTTATAGTGGAGTTCATACAAAGCACCTGAGATACGGATCGTCAAAGGACATGCTCACCAAGTTAGCTAGTAGGTAGTGCCCCTTGTTAACTTACCAAAGCCCCTTTGATAGAATTTTTTTCAACTAATATGTAAACACTTGTACAACTCTAGCTACTACACTAGACGTTGTATCCGCCAGCTCTTAATTTATTCATTGCTCTGAGGATGGAGGGCATGAAGGATGGCATTTTTTTAAGGAGAGCGTATATTTATTATTCGCTATCTCCAGGGCTTATCGGTAGCATGGATCTATAAAGGATAAATGAGACAGATGCAGGGCTGTAAATTGGGGACTTGGGAATATATGGAACAGGTGAGTTTTTGGGAACTTCCTTCTTGTTTGTCAATTCTGGAGTGCCTTGCCAATGTCGTAAATAGTTAATGAGGGAGTTGAGGGTGTCAGGTGGCCGGTTGTCGATTCTCATGTTAATTCATGTGTGAGGCTCAGGTGTCAGGTTGTGAAAAATACCTTTTACCAACTGACCAAGTTTTCCGAGTAAAAATTGTAAAAATCCGTACCAACTGTTTTTCATGGAAAATGTATTCACTTTTTGTGATTGAAAATGATGATTTTTATTTTAAAATTTGCAGACTTTATAACAAGGCAATGAGTCGTCAGCCTCGACGATGTGCTCGTTGCACGAACCTAATGAATCCTAATGACCTCGTGATGAGAGCCTGTGATCTGGTTTACCATGTCGATTGCTTCGTCTGTACTGTTTGCCAACGTTCGCTAAATCGAGGTGGGTTAAGATTAAATCTAAACGGTTTTAGGAAATCCTTCACACAATTTCTGTTTAAATATTTACAAGATAAATTTTCCGAATTTTTACAGGTGATCAGTTCCGTATGCAAAGCACCGATCTCTACTGTCGCCTTCATTATGACATAATCGAAAACCTGAGCACCTCAGAAGAGCACCCAGGCCGAGTTGAGAACTCATCACCTCTCACCAAGTCTAGTCTCCCGACCAATAATAAACGAGGAAGACCTCCAAAGAGGAAACTCTTATCGGGTCTTCAAGATAACCTTAAGGATGCTGACAGATCTCTAGATTACTTTCACCCAACCAATGGAAAGCCACCAAGTAATACTAACTACTTTTCAGATTTACACTAAAAGATTTACAAAAACTTCCGACCACATCGGAATGCTAGGGAGCTTTCTTGAAAAGTCGTGGATTTTTTATAACCAACTTTGTTTGATGTGGCAAGCTGCTAATAGGAATAGTAGAGGCTAGAAATAGTAAATAATAGATAGCAGTAGGAGGGAATGCACCGGAAAAACTGACTGATTTCTGACTCCACCTTTTCCCTGTTGGAGTCATTCATTTCATTAAGAAAAGCTTGAGAATCCGAGGCTGATGCTACACTTTAGGACAACCAACCGGAAATGTTTATCTAAGAAGGGGGGACACACACGGCAAGTCATAGTAGACCCGAAACCGAACTTGTTGTTCTCTCCATGTGCATGCTAATAAAAAACGTGACAAGACATCCACAAAGCAGAGAGGGTAGATGGGTTTCGGATTTCAAAATTAGAAACGGAGACGCATCGTGTTCCGCTAGTCCCATTGAGAAAAATAATCAGTTTACGTTCTGTGTCAAAACTCAAAAGAAGCAAAAGCCCCTCTGGGTTTTTTCTATCTCTCCGGCATTTGAATAGTTTGTGGAAAGACATGTATTCAAAATCCATGGGCATCGAAGAAATTTAGTGTATAGAGAAGATGTTATTGAGAGGAGATATATAGGCTCATGTAATTAGTGGTGGGGGCAACAGGTTATGAGTTGGACGATAAATTTTCATGACTTAAAGAAGGGGTTACCCATCGTTTTCTGGACCTAACTTTTTGACAGCTATTTCACACAACTTGTTAGTCTCCCTGATGTAAAAGTAATTTTCGGGGGCTCACTGATTGTTCTAGCTTGAGTTATTTATGTGACTTTTAATACTTCCAGACCCTCTTTACTCATTCTGTATGTCGAGGGAAATTCCTTGAGTGAACATGTTTAATTCATACATGCCTTGTGCCTATATTTACA
This sequence comes from Agrenia bidenticulata, assembly GCA_034694785.1. Classification (NCBI taxonomy): domain Eukaryota; kingdom Metazoa; phylum Arthropoda; class Collembola; order Entomobryomorpha; family Isotomidae; genus Agrenia; species Agrenia bidenticulata. The sequence goes on from JAQFYM010000950.1 coordinate 18,693, forward strand.
TTAGCTACAGTAGTCTTGAGCTTTTGGAATGGGGAATTCTTATTGGCTGAAAAAACAAGACAAAGAATTCATTTCCTCTTGGGAACAATTTAACTTGTTTCAGGTATAGGACTGAGCATAAGTAGCTTGGGTGCTGAATTTAATCAAATCATGGACTCTCCAATTAATGGCTTTGGCATGTCCTCAATGTCACAAATGGACCGCGGGGCTGTTGGAATCAGCATCAACTGTGATGGCACCCAGACATTGCAACAACAACAAAAAGGGAAACGAATGAGGACCACATTCAAGCACAATCAACTCAGGGTGATGAAAACGTATTTCGACATGAATCCTAATCCTGACACCAAGGACTTGAAGCAGCTCTCTCAGAAGACGGGCCTTTGCAAACGAGTCCTGCAGGTTCATAGAAAATTCAACTCCCAAACTAACTTGAGAAGCACAATGACATTTAATTTTAAGTAGTCTCATCATTTTTATCCTTATAGGTATGGTTTCAAAACGCTAGGGCTAAACATCGAAGAACTTGTCCAAGATCTGAGTCCAGCTTGTCAGGTAATTGGAGCCAAAGATTAGTTGGCAGAATTTTATAATTTTTTGAAAAATCACATATGAAGTGACGGGTATTTATTTGCAGGGAGTGGAGTGATGCAACTAGATGATTCAGAAGAATGGAGCCCTCCAGAGACGTTCTGCCAACCTACGCCAACAGACCTGGTCGGGAACCTTATTCAAGCCTGATTATAATACATATCATGGTTAGGTAAAAAAAAAAACGCAAAATAAATTCCTCTCAATTTTTAAACAGCCCTTCCAAGGAAGAAAGTAATTAAGCAGTCCAAGGGTATTTTTTCCTAAATGCTAAAACATCTTAATCAATGCTTCCAATGGGCAATAAAAGTTTCGACTTTTGTGTAAATAATAGCATAAACCTCGGCATTCATTTTGACAGCTATTTATTTACTAGATCATAAAAACCCATAGAGTCATAAAAGAACGGAATTACACTGAGGGGTGGTGGTGGTGAGGATTTTTCAGATTTCACGATCCCACTCATGTCCTAATCTTATGATAATAATCCTTAGTAAAAATTAAACCATTTTTAGGGCTTGGTGTGCAAACCACTAATTGATTTTCAGGTGTAGTTACATCTTTTTATTTTTCTAAAAAAAAGTTTGAACTCAATTGGTCAATTCCTTTGAAAAGAGACCAATAAATTTTTCTCAGCTAATAAATCCATGTTAATCAGGCAAAGGTAGAAGAAAGCCTCAAATATTTTAATTAGATGATGTCTTGCTTATCAAGAAACATCGCGGCGTTGGTAAAAGGGTTGAAATAGGGCTGACAGAGTTATGCTCATTCCACTTAATAAACCATTCTAGTTTTTAGCAAGACATTTGCAAAATTTCTTCACCTCTCCTCATTACACTAGAGAATACTGCAAGGGAAAGCTGAGAGATATTATATTATAATACAGTTTGCAAATTGGTTCATAAATTAACAAAGTCCAAGATGGGAACAATGAGCTTCCTTTCAATGTTTCAATCTTTCAATGCTAGGGAAAATATATAATGATGTGCGTGACAGGGTTTTTAGGACCAAAAATTACACACACACACACAATTTTGAGGAAATAAGCAAGAAAAACTAACAAGGATCCTTTTTTTAGAGGAAGAATTTTATAAGAATAAAATGTAACACAATGTACAATGGAAATAATAGCAGTGCCGTCTCTCTAGTCCATCCTACCAACTCAACCTCTTATTCTATAAGAGCCCATTCATTCTCCAAGTTTAGATAGAGGAGTGGATCTAACATGGGGAAGAGATGGTGAGCGGTGTGGAAGACAAGTAAAAGGGAAGATAGGGGGGAGACTGTTATAAAAATCGTGCCACATGTTGATTTATCTAATAATAACAATGATGATAATAATAGTAATAATCATATTTCTTGGCGAGGATGATGACGTGATGAGGACGATCACACTTTACCCAACGAGCCTAACACTACACAAGTGGTAGGGGGAACGAGACACGAACGCTTTCTTATTCACCATTTTAATGGCCAGACTGACGGGGAAAAAATTGAAGAACTACAAAAATAATAAACTGACTCTTTGCTAATAAGGATTGAAAATCGGATGGATTTTTTTCAATGATTTAAAGGCACGCATTTATTAGAGAAGAACAAGAGGACATCATCAGCTTGGATTCTGACAGCGATTGGAGTTGACTTGAAATCCCAGATTTAAGACCGTCTCAATGAATTTATTTAACAGAACGATTTAACTTTCAAAATATTTCACCAAACAATTTGCACACAACTTTTATTATTATAAATATACATGAGAGAGAGAGAGAGAGAGGGAGTTTGTATGAAGAAGTATTTTTTCCCCGAATTCCAAGCTCAGCAGGGGATTTAATATTAAAAAATCCACTTGGGTCAATCCCTCGTCAAAGATGCAAAGAAATATGGACGGATGGACGTCCGGCCGGCGTCAAGTCCCAATTTCTTAAATCCTGGTGATTTTTTATGTACTTGATCAGTGATAGGAAGAGATGAGAGGACGTCATCTCACAAGAAGCCACAAGGATACAACAATAATATAATTATATTACACCTTGTTAAGCTTGTAGAATTTTTTACCCTCATCTCTCTCCTTTTCTAAAAATAATCACCTGATTACAGTAATAATCATAGCTCATCCTTCTCCCTAGCCAGTGGTGGCAAGGAAGTGGAGGATGATGATGAGATGATGAAGGGACATTTATTTCTGACATGCTTTCAAACTCCTTTAGGCCCGACTAAACTGTCAATGAACCGTTCACCTGATGTGCAGACAGAGACAGTCTGACTGACATTTTTCACACAAAAAACACCTTCAGTACTCCCTTCAATTATCATTCCCTCCACCAGCTAAGAAGTCACAGCCAAGCTTACCTGCTCACTTATCACGCTTTTTCATATGGTCTGTGTCTTTGTCTTATGGGTTTTTTGAACACTCACAGTCAGAGACGTATCCATTAAGTTTGACAAATAAATATTTGACCACTCTATAGACCTGGCTACTTTGGACTATTATCCAGATCCTTATGCTTGTAATAAATTCCTTCCATTTTTAGAGTTTCGTTCCTACTTTTCCTGACCAAATAAACTAGAAACCTTTTAAACCCCCAGGTATGTACATAATGTGTCAATCTGTCAAAATACAATAATATTTTAGACGAAAAAAAGACGAGAGTTTGAGCAAATTCAATTCCCTAATGTTTACATGACAGATCGATGACAGAGTGGGAACCCTTGAGGAGGGCCACCAGTATAGTGTACACACCACTTCAATTGACAGTGTGAAAAAGTAAAGGTTTAAGGTAAGCAGGCTAATCTGTTAATCCTAATGCCCTGAACAAAGACTAAAATACAAAATCATTACCCTCTTATGGGTCAGACAAATTTCTTGGTAAAACATTCAACATTTGACTGATGTCTGTTTGTGGTAAAAAATTTGAAAATTTATTCCTTTCAAGAAAATTCGAAAGTCTGGAAACGACTATTTTCGTCTCCTCAAATGATTGGGTTAAGGTAACAATTATTATTGAGTCCACATTTCTATCAAGAGAGATACGACGTGTGATTTTTTGTCCCGGTTTTCGAAAAGGGGGAAGGGAAATGTTTTTGGAATTTGGGATCACGGACAGAGAGGAAAAGACAGGGGAATGCATTCCAACAATCTGTCTTCGAGGAATTAATTAGGCCCACATGTGACTTCCGAAATTCCTTTGAACGGATCTTGAAATGAGGGGAGGAGAGAAACCCACGGGATCCTATTCTCCGAAAGAAACTCGTAGAAACATGTACAATAAACAGAAAGATATCCAGGAGGATTCCAATGGCATAATGAATGGACCAAGAAGTACTTTAGTGTCCCCGTACTTCCCAAGGCTTGGAGGAGCTGGCAAGTGAGGAAAATCTCACTGGGGATACACACTCTGAGCTCTCTAAGAAGAATTGCTCCCATTACTCATCAATTACTCAATAACTCTTTAGAAGAAGACAGGGCTTGTAGAGGATCCATAGGAAATATTAGTTTCCATGTGTGTGTCGGCCCAGGAATGCAAAATCTATGAAATTCTCATCTATCATCCATGGTGGCATATCTAAGTGAGGATGATACTTTTTACTCGACTCCGACTCCAGCATCCTACCCGATTCGGACCACTTCAGCCTCAGCTACTATGCTTTAGTGTGGGCTCAGGACTGGTGGTTTTTTGTGACAAGTTTCTGACAGCTTTTTACCACGATATGCTTATAAAGGATGAAGGGCCCAAACCGACACGCTTGTTTTTCTTGTTGAAAGAGGAGAGGTGTCATCCTAAATTCACTGTCATAAACAATACGAATGGGCTCTTCAACTCAATGAGTGCGGATAGGGCACATTGTGCTTAAAAAGCCCGTCAATTCAATACTGTTTCTACGTTTCTTACCTCATAAATGTGAGAGAAAGATTCAGGTGCAGGCATTAAGAATGAAGTAACCCTGAGGTCACTTTGTCCCTTGATTTGAATTCCAGATGGAAGTAGAGAGAGACTGCTGTAACTTTGTGGACTTTATTAGGCATAGGTTATAAGGTTGAAAGCGGAGAGTCATTAGGGAATTTATGATGCATTAAAAGAGGGTTTAACTCCTTAATTATTGATTATTGAAGCCGAAAGGGCCCTGGAAGAGTCAAATGATTCATAAGCTCTCCGAACCAGCAAACCAAATCCGAAAAGAAGCCGATGAGGTTCATTAGATGGGAAAAGAGGGTCCTTAGAAAAAACCGTTTAAAATTTTAATACACCGTTTTCTGTGTTGCGTTCCTCTTCATGAGCTTGTTTAAAAAGCTGGGAACTCGCCACGGTCCACTGATGTGGTTTACGGAATGATTAAGTATCAGAATTCAAAGGCCACCTCAACCATCTCAAGTTCGACTGAACATGTAAACGGGAAAACCCTCTCCTGTCCAGTTGAGGAAAACAAGCAGAGTTCAGATTCCTTAACTGTATTATAATTTACAATATTATGAGAAAAGCCCAGACCAAGAGTCTTGCAGTATCTCATCTCTCTCTCTAAGAAGACACATGGTGCTTAAAACATTAAAACAAAAAAACCAACGCAGATATGATTAGAGAATTGGTATAAAGGAGATATATAATAAATTTAGAATACATTGTAAAAAGTTACCCTTGGTTGTTTTTGTCGCACCCTGTGCACCGTCCAACTTCAAAGACGGCAAAGTCTCTAAGAGTGAAAGACTTGAAGTTTCAATAACCACACTAACACTACCGTGCAAAAGAACGGAGTGGAAGATGAGATGATCAACATTATTCCTATGACCAATGCACAGTAGAACAACAAACATATGGTCAGCCCAAAACCACACATGTTTTTATGGGACTCTTCCTCAAAGTATAATTAGTAACGTGATGACTTTATTTTATACGACTGTCGGGGGAGAAATTGAGAAATCTTACTCTCAGCTTTACCCTACCAGTTCCATTTCCTATACAAGGGATGTTTTAATGGGAATGTCATTGTCACACGACAACCCCTTTGGGCTTTAGTGTTTCAAGTCCAAGGGCTCCATACACACAAGAAAGAACGAGTCTCAGTGAACATGGCCTGAAAGTGCCGTACTTGTCTCGCTTTTACATTTCCTTTAAGCCCTTGTGTAAACACTGGCTCCTACCAAACTGTATGAAACCCATTGCTGAGTAGACAGTTTAAAGTTCCATGGAATCAGATGGCTTTTCACTCTGCGTATAATTCACACTTTTATTTCATTATTAGCTGGGGCCGGGTAAGCCCATCTAATTAAGTCTTATTATGTCCCATTATTCCTATTACCCTTGATGCATAGAGAGGAGACGGACGGAACTGAAAACAGAGTGAGTTGCATTCATTCATTTAATGATCTAACATCATCGTCATCATCATAATAATAATCATCGCCATGATCATCGTATTCATATTATGTAGAGACAGTTGGAGGGATCTCTCGACGAGCCACCAGGACCAACTATGAGCCTTTTGGAGTTTTTGCAGAGCAAGTCAAAGAAACCCCTGTCTGCATTCTAAATGATTAATTACCCAAACTGTGATTCCGCTCGCGACAAGAAGTCATGTGTCCTCTCTTATTCAAACTTCACATAATAATTTGAAGGGCAAAAAACTTTTAAAAAATCCTTTAAAAAATCCTTTAAAAAATCCTTTAAAAATCTCTCACCACAATAGAATAATAAACTACACTCTGAACACTAGTACAAATGCATAGAAAAGGAGGGAATTACACGTATTTGTTTAATGAATTGAATGGGTAATCAAGGGACTGTGGGATTTTTTTTATTTCGGAAATTTTTTGACTTTTCGGGGCTGGTAGTGGAGCTATTATATTATATTTGAATTGCAGTTTGGATTTCAGTACTTGAATAGTAGACTGTGAAGGGGGGAATGTATGGAAGGACAATGTTGTAGACAATACCAACCAAGTTTTCGAATGTGGTTGTGGGTAAGGTAATTATAATTCATATCTACAGAAAAGGATGGTAGAAAAACCAATATTTTATCTCCGCTATGATTAGCCATACTGGAGATTAGTGTGGAGTCATATTTCTTTTATTTTTTATTTTCCCTTTCCAGGGATGACACTTTAGAAATAAATTTATAAAATATTTCTCCCGTTCTAATATCCTTGTACTTAGATGTAGGTATTTTTTTATGTCATGAATATTTATGAAATTGCACAGATGTTAATGAATTACTATCACGCTTTAGACCATGTCATAAGTTGGAGGATACCCTATAGCCTATAGGGTACAGAGGGAAAAAATTATTATTTGAGGATTTTTTTTAAAAGCCCTTGTTATCCTAAAGCGTTATTATCCGTAAATCTGTAGCTTTATACTCGTTTCGATACTTTCAAACTTCCAATCCGTTGAGATAGTTGAAATCCTCATGTTCAAATGTCACAATTTAGAGTTGGGAATTTTGAATGGACAGGGAGCGGAGGTGAACATGTAAATGTAATGGATGTAGTAACTCTTTAAGTAAATATTCCAAATCCTTTTGGAATCCATACACAACAAAGCTCGTGATTTGTCTAGCTTTTCCTATTACAAATATTAGTGTACTTAATTTATTTACACCTTGGATATTCCATGTAGATGGTCTGAAATTCTGAAGGGTTGAGGAAATTCACTAAGTGCATTTATGTAAATACATGGAATTGGATCGTATTTTCTCCCTCTCAATTGCTTATTGGCTGTCAACAGTAAAAATACAGAGGAACAAGCGTATACTATCTTTAACAATGTTTTGAGCTCATTGGAATTACTCGCAGGATCAGCTCAGCATTATGCAAAGTTCACAATAAGGGCTTAATAAATTCTAACCTTTGCTCCAGCTTTCCAATTTTTTGTATTCTCTTCGAATTTATGAAAACATTTCTAAACTCAATCCAATTCAATCCCCAATGAACTATTCCCACCCTATCGACAACTTACGCGATCTGAATACATACTTCAAGATTTAAAATGAATTTCATTCTCGTTTTTTTGTATTAGCTGTTTGAGTGGAGATGATATTTGTAGTGGTCCTCTGTCTTTCTATCTATCATATGTTACTACTAGGACAAGTTGGGGTGAAATGGAGGATAAGTAGAGCAGGTAGAATCCACTTGCACGCAAAGCATGACATGTGAAGATAAGATAGTGGAAAGGGGTAAGGTAGGACTTTAAAAGACGTCAGCTCCGAGCACCCAGTCGTAAATTATCTCCACCGAATTGCTCTCAAATAATTTACAAGCTTCTTAAATTCACCTTTTCCACCCGAACATTCTCGTCCCTTCTCCTCCAACTCTGGACGAGGATATTGAAAGCGGAGAAAAAACCAATAATTGTTCAAGTCCTTTCCCTCTCTGATGATGTAGCTCCAATTACACAAGAAACGGAGAGAGACAACAATAACCTTAGAGTTGAGACAGGGCTCATTTATTTCAGAGCCGGAGCCACAAGGTGACATGAATGTACAAAGTGTATGGTTGAGCATGTTGGAGATTACAGGGGATTGCTACGGCTGTTACTATAGATTACTATCCCTTTCTCAAAGTCTCTTGAAAGAAAAGAGTGGAGTTGCATAAATTCCACGTGTTTGTGTCTGTGTGTACTAGACCTCTCTCTGCTCGTGTATGTAAATGATCCTCGTACCCAATAAATGCTCACTCATAACTTACACTTCTCCCAATATGTGATTGGAAATGTTAAAAACGTGGATAAGTTTATGACTCTGGATTTTCCCATGGTTATTAGTTAGTGTATTTTTTCAAAGATGAAACAAGATAAACTACGGATGATATTGTATGGGCCAAGAGTCCGAGACAAAAATTGATTCTCTACCTTAGAGACGCATAAACAAGTCAAGTTGGTCCAGTTATACCAACAAGGCTTGACTTTTGCATACTACTTCCAGCAATATGTATACACATGTGTAGTTTACTATCTTATGTGGATGAGACTTAAGGGGAAGGGGATGAATTAAGATTCTAGACCATTTTCAAGTCCCACCGTGACTTTTATTTTTCTCGACATTTGAAGAAATTAATAAGATAATGAGCACCTTGTCCCCAACAATCTCCCATGAATACTGAGCAAAAGTTATGCACATGCTCGTACAATTGTTATCATCTCCTCAAGAAGTACTGGAAATAGTACGGATGGAACTCGTGGTAGTAAATTGTAATGCAATATCCCAGAGGGTGAAAATCTTTCATTCAGAGAACATAAAGATTATTGTCATCTCAAAGACTGGGATCCTATAACTTCTTGATTCTCCGTGTAAATTACAAGGAGCCGACGGATCTCCAGCCCTTTGCAACCCAACGTGTTAACTTTTTTATGACTTGCTAAGAGTAATTTCATCCCCCGTACCTAACTACGAGCTTATACGAAGCCAGACTAAGTAAACATCTCAATGTGGTATACAATATTATCATCATCTCATGAATCTCATCCTCTCCTATCTTTTTATCTATGTAAACTGCTAACTACCTTCCGACTGACAAGGGACCGAAATAGAGACGCAAAGGGTTCCCAGGATTAAGGAAACCTTGTCCACGCACAGGCTTTTCTACATTGTGTCCAGAGAGACATTAAACCATCCCCTGTGTAACAAATAGAAATGTCAACCTGGAAATGTCTCTCTATCAAACGGAGACATCTTCCTCAAACTGCGGACCAACTTCTGGACAAGTTTAACAGACTCGGAATAGCCCTTGTTTCTTTTAAAATAAACCAAAGAGAAAGAGTTCCCACGTTTTCTCAAAAAATATCTAAGTGACATTTAGGAAACTTATTATCATTGTAATCGTACCTACTAGAAATTATATAGGAGGTGGATCCTTATTTAACTTGTACACAACTTATCTTAGACGGGGATATGTTTTTGGTACTTTTTTTATGTCCAAGTTGAAGAATCAAGTTTGGCCGAGTGAATCCATAAAAAAAAGTCCACAAGAATAAAAGAGTATGGGATCGGATGAAGGAGTTGAATCAGATAAAAGGGGGATGTGAAATAAACTGGAGTGGACGAGGAATTTTGAGACATTCTTGGTGCTGGAGAAAAACCGGTAGTTGGTCCTTAAGAGACCTTTGCTCTTTATATCTTTTTAAGATCCCATGTTCGTTTGTGAAGGGATTGTGCCATGTTCAAAAGTTACTCTAGCTCTTGTTTATAATTGGGAATATCACTGGATATCTATGTGTGCTCTTTTGGGTTGACGGAGGGATGATGAGGAGGACAAAGTCACCACTCCACAAATGTCCCAGAAATGTCATTTCCCTTTAACATGAACTCTACGTATTGTTGAACAAAATTAACGAGCCCACAGCACTGATTCCTAAGGCTCCTCCATCTCTGGATTGTCTGGATATCCTTTTGGTAGCTATACACGTAGATAAAGGGCCAGAAAATAAGTGATCTATTATCAGCTGAGGTTTTATTTGAGACGGTTCCGTAGATCTCCTTTTTTATAGATCCATAGAATGCACAAGAAATAGTTCAGTTAAAATACAGAGTGGATTTGTGTTAAATGTCTTTACTAGTTATATGTACATGGTCTTATATTATTCTAGTCCATCGATCCAGCTTATCACATGATTGATCTCCACAGGTCATTATTATTATTATTTTTTGAGAAATTATATCTACAATTCCTACTCTTCCAAATGTCACCGAAGATCAGGTGGAGACCTTATCCTTCTTCGTCTGCCCGTCACATGATATCAAGTATGGGTCAAATGTAGCCGAATTTCCCGGACTTCTCTAAAGTATAAATAATTCCACACCTTTAAAAGTTCAAAAGCTCCAAAGCCCACTTGAGTCTTCAGGACTTGTTGTTCTGTAAAAAGATTAGCATTTAAGGAAATCAGCGCAAAAAAGTATAAGAAGCCAGTCTGAGTGAAGGAAGCGACAAGACATGAGAAGTATAAGAAAATAAAAATCCGGTTTTCCAAAGTGTAGACAAAAGTGATGGGCTATATGTTATGGTGTACCTCTTGTATTAAATCCTATAGACGGGTTGTGTCTAGCCCCAAGGTGTGTTTTAATTAGCCTAATATCAGTGGATCTGGATCTTGAATTCTTAGCTTGGATTTTATAAGGATCCACTGCCATTTTTACATTACAATACACCAAACACTGCACTGCAGCTCCCTCGGAATCTTCATCACCTCTATACCAAAAGCATTTCAACTTATGCACGCAGGGTGATCCAAAAAAACATTGACACCTTGAAAAAGAAAAAAAAGCCCCAGAAAAGTCCTACTGGACATAATACACAGGATAGATTCGCCACAGATAGTTTGGACAGTTCTTCAGCAAGATTTTCTTACGACTAAATGTCAATAACTATGAAAAGGCCTACAAGTTGCAACTACAACTCACCCTGTATTAGAATTTGGTGGCTGGTGTAGGCAATGGTGTGTTTTATTCAGTGGTCAAACTCCGAAAACGTTGATAGAGTTTTTGAGGGATGGATAGTGAGGTATGTAAGTTAAAGGTTAAGAAAGCCATTAAATGAGAGCTTCAAGTTGAAGTGGGACAAAAAAGGTGAAGTAAAGAAGTTGAGAGAAGTCATGTAGGAATTGTAGGATTCTTTGGAGATGGAACGTCGAGGAAAGATGAATGAATCCAGTTCAAATTAAATTCTCTTACAGACTAGAGACACTTTCCTATTTCAAATCTCCTCTCACTCTTGTCAAGTTTTTTTTATTGTTGAGATGATGCGTGTGTCGTGTCGTCAAATGTGATTGATTGATCAGAGCTGTATTTCGACTTGACATTTTAAACTCGCCTGTCAAAGACTTCTTGGGCTAGGTTCTCCTCAAATATGTCATGTACAACTTTTTATACCAAGAGTATTTTTTCTGCATTGTAGAGAATGTGGAGCACACGGAATCTTTTTGGACTACTTTTGTTATCAGTTTTACCGAACTGGGTTAGTTATATAGTTTGGGGCGAAAAGTTACAAGTGTTTGAGAAATGTTTTTGTTTTTATACATTTGAGGAGAAATCTTAAATCATAATTTTCTTTAATTTAACATGCTGAAATGGATAAAATTATGCACATTTTTGCAGTTAATTTAATGTTGTTTGAAAATTTGAAAAGCTAATGCAAGGTTGGAGACGTTTGTTGCTGATGTACGGAGTGATTTGCATGAGATCCCAATGTCCTTTGTCAGATGTCAATTTTCATCATAATTCCTCGATTCACTTCCTCGATACTAGATGAGAATAATAAGGCAAAGTTCACAAAATTGCCAGTCTTCATGCCCTCCATGTTTCGAAAGAGGGGGAAGATTTTGAAAGTTTTTCCTGGAAGTTTAGTTGGAAAAGCCCTTTGGGTCCGGAATATCCCAATGCTCATTGGCATCGTTATCATAATGATCAAGGGAAACCAGGGATACGGAACGAAAGAAGTTAATGTTAAGAAAAACTCCCTCCGATTTCTTATTTCTTGCATCATTCTCTCCAACTGAACAATTCTCCTCTCATCGATAGAAAAAAATCATTAATTCCGTTATTTTTTTGAAACTACTTGACGTCAGGCGTTACGAAATCCAAATTCTCTGACGCTGTGACAAAAGTCAATAAAGCTAATTATAATTACTACAAGTATGCAAAATCTTCCTTCTGTTTGTGTGTATGGAAAATTTTACTTATTGTTCAATTTCAATATTCTCGAAATTGTAAAGGAAATGCGTAATGTTGCGAGTAGCTTGGCCCCTCTCTTGATCTCAGTGTGGGCTCGGTCATTTCGGATACTTGAAAGGCTAAAGACACAATTGTCATTACTCTTAATGTAAGATTGTAGGTACAAAAGCCAAAGGTCCACCCAGCAGGCCAAGTTATCAGTACAAATAGAAATACATACATGTGATATTGAATGAATGACCGGAGGTAGGAAAGTAAAGGGTGAAATCTATATAAGCACCACAAGTCACCTCACGATTGTTCCATTAAAAATTTAAAAACTCACTCCTTGAGCTGACGACGATGAATTGTCAGAAGTATAAAAAAAACGCTCAAGCCGATTGAGATAGGCGGCTGGCTGCTGTTGTTACTTGAATTCCTACCTAAGCCTTCAAGATTTCAAAAAAAATCCTTCGCAATTCATCTTCATACTGAGAACATGACCAAGAGCATTAGATTTCTACATCCCATTCACATGTAGTATTTAATATCAAAGGCGAAAGTATAAATGAAATGTAAGGAGGGATATAGGCTGGCCAGTGGTGGAGAAATATTATTTATTATGTGTTCTACCTCCCCTCCCCCCACTGTTTCACTTTTCACAACTGATGACTCCCAAATTAATTAATTGAATTCTATTTCATTACTCAACCCCATCTTTAATCCGACCTCCGCTACCTCCACCAAATCTCTTCACTAAACCATCAAGGGAAAAAACTTTTCGTCTTTTGCCTATTTCAAAAATAAATCTCTCTCCTTCAACAACATCTCCAAATATACTCTAACAAACGAGATAGAATATGCAAATGACGTGTGTCTATGCCTAAGGAACGTACATTGATATGCCCAGTATAGAAGGGTCATCCTTTATCAGAGTAATTCAATCAAGACGATAAGATCAACATAATATTATGTATCATCAAAACAAGTCGGATCGGCTCCAATTTCTGATACACTTTCAATAAACAAGCCGTATCAACCCACGCGGCCGACCGACCCTGCAGGGTGCTCCACTAAAACGAATTCTAAATCTAGCCCTCCTCCCTCATCAGAGTTGTCCTTTACTATTTACTCTCCACGTCCCTTCGGCTATCCTGTACACACAAACAATCTCCATTCACAGTCCAATAAAAGCCGATATTGCAGTACTTATCAAATATTTAGGCTTGTCTGATTTACTTGAGGGGCAAAAACTCTTGTTATATACCTGTGACCTCTCTGTCGCCTTCCAGCTCGACTTTATCGAATGGATAAGCAAGTTCCAATCTAGTACAACTACCCACATAAAAGCTTTCACAGACCCTTAGGCCTTAATTTAAAAAAGATGCTGAGATCCTTAAAATAAGTACTCCACCTCCTTCTTAACAAGATTACCAGAGAAAGACTCTTAGGAAACGGCCTGATTTGCACACACGAATTTAACAAGGGGAAATAGTGAAGATTGAGCAAAATTCATACAAAGACTAAAGAGCTCATTTATGTGTGTGTGTGGCTTAGGCTGAGAATGTGTGTAATAAAAATCATTTATTTGACATCACGTAGAATCACGGGGATTAGAAGAGTTAACCCCATGCTGAGTAAGCACGGCATGAGCACTTTTTACACAGCAGCACCCTCTCCTCCTTTCTACCTACTGAGGGCTATTCCAAGAGATTTCTGAGTCGACGAGTAGACGACGGCTGCCTGTCGGTGAGTTGAAGAGTGACCGAGAAGGATGTAAGAAAAAGTATAGAAGGGTCACGTCATGATGATCCTCATTCTCGTAAAATCCTCATCATGTGGTCCCTTTATTAGTCCTGAGTTCTTTATTAGATTTCACAAACTGATTTGACGGAAAAGTGCGCAACATGCCAAAAGCCCCTTTTCAATGTACATGTACATGAAGGTAACAAGCCTTTGGATTCCCTACCATCAGAATATTCAGACTCATTGTCAGACTGTGTGGGAAAAAAGTTGGAGGCAGTTTTTTTTGGCTCTTTCTTCATGGAATGGGTTGGTATTGGTACTGGTGTAGAGTAATATTTTTTAGGTATTATAGCTGATAGCCATCGTAAGGCATCTGGTCTATGAGACCAAAGGTGTGAATTCCATTTGGTTTTTTAACATCCAGAGGGAAATTATTAATTACGGGATTGATAATAACTACAAGTGTGTCTTTAATATTTTTAAATGATTTCGAATGATCATTTTCAGCCCTTTGATCAAAACTATATGGCCCTGCTGGGTGAGAAACCGTCCCACGTGAGCTAACTTTGGAAATACGAAAGAGAGATAAGCTTCAAGGGGTTTTAGTAGATGTAACAGGCTATCAAAAAAAAAATTATCTCTAACTCTGAAAAGTCTAAGGGAGCTTGTTAAAATTTGTGTTAATCTAAAGGAAATCATATCGGTGTATGTACCTTCGTTATTTAGTGGCTGAGAACTCACAAGAGCTTGCCGTTGAATCTACCAACTAGGACGAATTAACTTAACTTTTACTAGGCATTTACTTATTAAAGCCACAATGATTAACTCATTAAATATTTGGGGAGTGGAACATTTGGTTTTACATGCTGGAATTTTTTAGGGAAAAAGTTGAGGAACTAATTTCTCTTACAGAAATTAATTGTACAGGCAAAACCACCTCGTTTTATCTTTATCTCGTTATCTAAAGTCCAAAATTATTTCATCCTAAAAAGATTGATAGTACAAACAAATGTTTCTACTCATTTTATTGCGGCATGTAAAATGATGGTGCGTGATAAGTATCTATTACAAGCTCAGCCTGTTTACAGTTACAAATTACTTGTAATTAATCAGTCTCTTGGATCATCATCCTGAGCTTTTATCAATTACAGTATTTACATTATTGTAAATAACCTGCCCCATGATAAAATACCGCAGCAGTGGAAGCTGTATTAACAACGAATGATCAACTTTTCGTTTCTCTGTTATTTTATTATATTCAGACCAAACATTGAAGAGACGGGAAATTCAACTCCAATTTACTTGGTTTTTATTACAATTAAAAAATGTTAAATTTTCAATGTCCCCTATCAAATTTAATGATTTACATGGGATAAACTTAATTTACCTCCTCACAATTAGTAAATCCACCTGTCAATTAGTCCACCTAGAAGAGTCTTCCTCATGTAGTAAAAGGTGGATTTTTTTTTACTACAATAACTTTTGCTTTAAGCAAACCTGATTGAATATTATTGTAAACTAGAAATTCAATTAGCCACACTCTCCAATAAAATCACTTGCAGCCTACAAAAGAAATAGAAAAAACACATGAAGCTCCCAGAAATGTTTTTTATTCTCAATTAACTTTGCTCATTATTGGCTGTCTAATTCTAATCTTCCAAATTCTAATTCCCATGAAATGACCGAAATTTTTCTAATTTCCCTTATTGATAAATCGTTTCGAGTTGACCTTTGTGTAGACTGTAAAGGGAATTTGACTCGAGGAACCTAAATAAATATATCCAAACATGAGTGAGAAATTGAAGAAGATAGTGTTTTGTATAGTGTTTAATACAACCAATGGTGTAATATTATAATTAAGAAATTATGATACAACTTGATACAAGATGATGTATACAAGGATTGTACAATTTTAAATAAAAAAATTCCAACTATTAAGTTTTGAGTGAGGGATGGGTTTGGTGATTAATTAGCTGGTTTTACAAAATGTTGGTTCACCCCAGGAAGCTCTACCTTCTTCAAGTTTTTGATGTGGACAAATCTATTGGTGATGGATAACTGATTTTTTTTTGTAAATTACAAAAGCAAATAAATACGTTACAGCGATTACAGCCCAGCTTGACTCCCTTATAGTGTCTCTCGTTTCCAAAGTCCTTTGAGTTTTTATAAAAACATACAGGCTGTATTTTCCATAATCTATATGCTCGTTTTACAAATGCAATGTAGGTTTATATACCTAATAAAACTATCAATATACATATAGCTAATTTTCACTATCCAAGCTTTTCAGTTCGTGTAGTTATTGTGTACCAAGACCACGAGATTGAAAACAGACATGTTTTTCTGTCATAACGATATGAGAAATCAATGTATGGAAGTCAATGACTGCTCATTTGAGAGGAAAAATATTTGTAAGTAAAAGAGGCGCAGTAAATCAGTACTACACAGAATGATGAGATGTTAACAAGAGTTTGAACAAATGATGGAATCCGATTTACAAGAAAAACTCTGAAATCTGATCCCTAGCTGGAAAACAATGAGACGCTAAGAAGTCAAAGAGTCAAAGGACAAAGGTAACTTAATCCTCGGATAGATTACTCTTTAAAACTCGTAAACGAAGCTTTAAGTTTTCATTTCATTTAGTTTCAAACTTGACTCGAACCATGACAAGGGAGAGAGACAAACAGTCAACCCGAATATTATCAACCCGTAAAAATTTACCGAGAAGATTTGTTTGTTTGTTGGAACTTTTAAACACACTTTGGAGGACAAGAACAATGCGACTCTTTGATTTAGTATTCAGGAAAAATAGTCACAAGTCTTGCTTTAAAATATTATACAGTTTTGTGGCGCCAGAGATGATACTTGACTTTCACGGACGATCGGGTGCAAGAAAAAAAAAGTGCCGAAATGATCTAAAAGCGTTCTCTCTCCCTCTTCACGAGAATACGGTCCCCTATCTATTCATGTATGCCGTACCGGTCACAGCGGTTTGAAATTATGAGAGCGAGGTGGAGAAATTCGGGGAAATTAAACGGCTTATGATTTTAAAGGGCTTTCCGACTTCCGAGCTCAAGCTTCCAAGAGGTAGCAAGCAAAAAAGTCGGTGCGTACACTACGTCTAATCCTGACCTTAACGGATCCAACGCTTTGCAAAGACTTGAGGCATTAAGTATTCCTGGAAATGTAAATGAAACGTGAAGTAAGCAAATATCATCACTTTTCATTTGCTCGGTTTCTTTCAAAAAAATCTCAGATCTCAATTTGCATACGAAGGAGTTAGATAGTGTTAAAAAAATATATATGAAGAATTTAGAGACTTTATAGTAAATGCAGCATAAAGATTCAAAGCATTTACACAATCCATCCGTAAAATAAACAAATTTAAACTGTACGGAAACAGTTCACTACAAGAACACCGGCATCTCACATCACGATTCTAAGATTGTATGAAAATTCTAAAACTTGTCCTCCAATCAGGATATTGCTTAGTCCTCCTTTGGCAAAGCTATAAAAAAATCACACACAAGCTGTTTCTTCAACAATCCTCCCTTGTTAACTTTTGCATAGTCCAGGAGCAGAAAGAATCATGCGGTATTCATATCTGTGCATCATACATAGGATTTCATTAGGTTCTCCGAGAGAGAGAGATGTTGATAATATGAAATGTAAAGGAAGAGTGGGCTTGGTTTCCCTTAAGAATTAGAGACACGAAGACTGTGATGATATTATCATAAGAAGTTGGGCTGGTGAGTCGACGTGAGTAAAGGGTTCTTTGGCCAACCCACATCTTCACACTAAATCCCACCCTGTCCAATAAAACATTGAGTCAAGGGAAACTGTCTGAGGACGGGAATCGAGAGTCGACAACTCCATACAGATTCACCACTTGTTCCCAAACTATTCTCCGTGCTTTATCATCAAGGAGACCAATACTGGATAGGTGACATGATGACATGGAATCAGACATGGAAATGGTCCAGTCTTCACTCCATTTTTATTGATTTCAAAGATATCGTATCCATCTCACAAAAGCTTCAAGGGGCAAAGTAACACAAGTGGGGCAATGCAAGAATTGTACTCGTCATTAAAATTGAATTTTTTTGAAATGCCTGAAAATCTTCTTCCCAGTTCTACATTTTAATTTTTATTTTAATGACCTTTATCTCTGAAATCCCAAGAAATGTATTTCACCCTGGTTGATGATGATGCTAGTGGATCCTGGATTTTTTCCCAGTCCAAATAGTCTTTAGATCTTGAAGGGTTTAGAAAGAGAAATGTGAGGGCATTGTGAGAATTTTCATCCCTGGACATTAATTGCATTGGCTGGGAGTGAGTTTTCTAGATCCTTGCAAATTCCAGAGTCCCTTGAATTTGATTGTAAGGGTAGGAAAAGGTTTGTATTGAAAATAAGTTGTAGGGGATTGTTGTAAACTGCTCCAGTTTCTCCATCCTTTGGTCGTTTGAAATGAAAAGTGTATGATAGGGAAAGAGTTGTTGGCTGGAGAGGGAGATGATATGAGGAGGATGGGAGTTCCTTATAGCCCAATGGAAGAGAGAAAACGCTTTATTAAAAAAGGCAGAAAAGTCAGAAGGGCTGAGTGTTTCCCAGCCTCCTTTCTTTATTTGAGCTCTCGAATTGCAGTATAGCTGGTGGTGGTGGTGGACCTGGTGGTGGTGGTGTCCCTAGTTTATAGCTCCACTTCATATCCATTTGCCACTACTACTCGCCCTCTACGTCTCTGTGTAAATTACCGCATATCCATCCCACAAGTATAATACTTGTTCCCAGTCCAGTACTAGCATCCCACAAGGGGACTTGTCCAAAAATTCAATTAAACAACACAATTCAACAACCTTTCCAATCTGGACATGATCAGACCAAGACCCTTTCCCTTATATCATCTATTCATATATTTACGCTTGACAGTGTCAACGTTTTTTTTTTGGGGAAATATTTGCAACTTTATAAACCTATTGTTATACTGTGTGGTTGGTTGAGACTTTTGGAGTTGTGATTGGTGTTTCAAGAGATGAAAAGGAGATTTTTGAAACATGAATATTTTTTGGTTGTGAAGATTTTGTGTCGAATCCATTGGTTGTGTCAACTGTAAGATTGTGACAAAAAAATATACTGTGAGTGATGCCGTATATCGTTACTTAAATTTGACCCTTCAATAATCAGATCAGCGCAATGATCTCAAATAATCGCCGCAACATTTTTGTCGTTCATTTTATACTTTTTTAAAGGAAAGCATCAGATTGACACAACGATGGCTTTGGTTTTAACAAAAACAGTAATAAAGAAGATTGAAACGGTTGTAAACAATTTGTAGTTGTCAATAACTCAAGGAATATAGAAAGGACTAGCATGATAAATTTGTTGGGGAATACGGGGAAGGAATTACATAGAGCCTGATGGATATTGGAGAGGTTTGTATATTAAACTATTATTATCAGATATCGACATATCGTGCACAAATTTAGAACTGATCCTGAATGGAGAGACTCGCACATGTGCTTACCGGCATTCGCAAACTTCCCCATATTCTTAAACCTTCATTTGATGATAATATAGTCTTGTGATAAAGAGAATCCAGGCACAACGGAGTCACCAAACCTTATCCGGAGGGTGACCCAACTGAACATTGGCTCTGGTGGTGGTGGTAGTGCAGACCCTTGTGCGTTGGAAGTGTGGGAACAACCTGTAGTTCTTGTAGTGGCCAACAAAGTTAAAAAACCCAAGAAAATACAACCAAGGGACATTTCAGATCGAAGCCACCGTCATTGGGATTTCCATGATTCAATTCCAATGATTGTAGTGAAGGAAGAACAAGGTGGCGACTGGACCCGTCTTGACCCGGTTGTCGAAGGTGGTGGATTCACTCGCTTAACAATGCTGAAGGAGGACCAACATCATCATCATCACAATCATAATCAGGACCAAGCTGGTCTTCCATCCGATCCTCATCATAACCACACGAATCATAATAATAATAATTCTCTCCATGCGAATCAGAATGGACCGAGTCCGGTGGGGCAGCATACAACGAGTAGTAGTAGTAATGGAGGTGGCAGTGGTGGGGTTTCCAATAATATCTGCTCCGGATGTGGCCAGAGAATATTTGATAGATATTATGTACTTGCGGTGGACCGACAGTGGCATAATGAATGTCTCAAGTGTCATAATTGTGGCGTTGTCCTTAGTAATCAACTCACTTGCTTTGCCCGAGATGGTCTCATCCTTTGTAAAGAAGACTATTATAGGTAAGTGGTCTTTTAATCTCAATCAATTATTTAGTTTGCTCTTTGAGTATGAAATAGTAAGGAGTCAATAGATTTTAAACCACCTCGGGTTATGATAACAATTGTGGACGAGTTTGCTTACAGGATGTGGCCCATCTTATTGGTTTATTGGCCAACTGTCTCCTCTTCCCTATTCCCTATGAACAAGTTGGCAGAATATTTCGGCCCGGTAAGCGATCGCGGATATGGTTAGGCTTCATAGTTAGTCGGGTTGTGAAATTGTGTAAAGCTATTCCGGATGTGATTTATGAAGTGGTTTTGCATTTGTGGTGCGTTTAGATTATCAAAGCTTTTTGGACAATTAATGGAGAACATGGTATCGTGTAGATTGGGATGTGTATGAAATCAAGTTTATTTGTCAGTATGCCAGTTCGTTTGTTAAGTAATATTATGAGGATGATGATCAAGGTCTTGAAGGGAAATAAGTTTGGCATAGAGGGTCTGAGATAAATCTTTGGATCAGTTTCCCTTGATTCACACAATTTGTGCAAGTGGGCGTGTGAATTTTAGTCCTAGCGTTCGGAACGTAAAAAAATATTTCCCCCTTGTTTTACACACATTTTATTATTTTTATTGGTCAGTACACGTATGGCAACTACACTTTTACGACCTTCTCGCTTATGCTATGGTAGAGTGCATGAGTAACCATGTACCAATTGGTATGTACGGCCAGATTTGTAACGGGGGATTGAAATTATTAGTTCTTCGAGTATTTATAAAAGAATATGGACGTTGATAACTCTCCATAAGGCATGAGAATAAGGTTAATTTACGTTAAGAAAACTGCTAAGTCTTTGAGAGTTTAATTTTGAGCATATGTCTAGAGGAGCTTGTAAAATCCACAGTTTTTATCGATTATAAGAATACCAAATCATTGTTGAATTAGAAATTTAAATTGTTCCCAAACTCACACCACACTGTCAACTGTATATTTTTTACCTGAACAGATTCAATCAAATTTATCTAACTCATCCTAATACTAAGCCGCTTCTGAAAACTTGAATAAACATGCAAAATGACCTTTGTCAAATTCATTAACTTAAAGTTGATTTAGGTGAGTCATATCTTAATTTTAAGCTGTTAAAAGAAAAACAAAGCCAAGTAACTTCAGTTACTTAATTCTTTACTTTCACACACGTGGCCCATCCGAACTCGTCAAGCATTTGCGAGGTCCTACAATCTTCCAAAGTAATGGACTGGCTACAGTAGCCATCCAAAATTTAATTGGCAGTAAAAACATGAAAGAAGGGCTGTTAGCAATTCTACTCAAAAAGCTTCCACACCAAACGGCAGTGTTGAATGCAAGGGAAACGGAAAAAACAAGAAGCTCATTGCACCTAACCTCTTGAAAGAATCAGGAACAATGAAAAGTTTGATAAGGATTGTTTTTAATAAATACATTTTGGCACAAACATCTCATCTCATCTTGAGAGACGGTGAACATCAAAAAGCTCGTAGATGTTGAATAGACAAGCTTAGGCTAATATAATAATCCTCCTTATATGCATATGCAATCCAGTGACAATCACCCATCAGGTTTTATCCATCTCTTTAGCACAATAATTAAAACACCCAAGTGGTAAGATGAAATAAAGGGGAAAGGCTTTTGATGAGTTTAAAAAAGAGAGTTCATCTACAGTTGAGAGGATGATAATAAAAAAAACTTGTACACACAAGTTGTATTCAAGTTATTAGATTTCATTCCTATTCCCTCATTCTAGTTTGTAGAGGTAGATTTAATTAATATTTATACATGAAATCGGTGGATTCAAAATAACAGGGTAAGAAACACGTACAAGAGGAGTCTAAATGTGTAGAATTGCGTAATGCAGTGGCTGTACCACCACCACCAAAATCACCATCCCTTTAATTTGTAAGCATTTAAGTGTTCTCCGTAAGCCTTACTATTTGGATATGTAACTCGTGAGGATGGTGGTGGTGGTTGCCGAAACAAAGTACTTATTGATAAGCACAAGACGTTCATTACCCCTTGGTACTTTTAATACTTTTAATACTTTTAATACCAGGTTGTTAATATAAAACGAGCGTAGAACAAATAACGCTAAATGTTATGTCTACACTATAATCATCATTAACTATCTGTACATGCTAAACAACTACTTTAAGCTACCCGTCCTCACAGCGATTATCTCTTCAAGTCTTTTATTTTCTGATGGAACAGAACGTGCCATCCTTGTCTCTCCATGTCAGAATAAATCCCCAGCTTCCTTTTCATTTCCACCCTAATTAATGGGATCTTACCACCCAAACCGTTTAGGGACAATTCCTCCATCACTCTCACTACTTGACTGCAAACTTACATAATTCACTCCTCATAGCTTTTAAGGCCGACTCACACCTCCTTGGCTTAAGGTTGATGCCTACAACTGTCTACAAGAGACAAAAGGATTGAAGGAGGCATTAATCAACCTCAAAAACATTAAGATAAAGATAACTAGATTTATATTGCAGTTTTTTTCTACATGGTATCAATACACTTATCTTTAGTTGTGAAGTTAGGAACCAGAGCAAGGTGGTAGGTAGTCACTCCCTCCTCCTGAGATAATAATGCTAAATTGTTGTTTGTTCATTGAAAGCCAAGTTGTAGTCTCAGTCTTCAATCCACGAATAAGATCTTGTCAAGGAGATAATGATGTGGACATTGTGCATTTTCAACCACTTGATCATTCCTTTCCCAAGTAATGAATGAAGTCTACTACAGTTGCCTTACATGGATTCTTTGTACGCATAACCTTTGATTGTATTGTGTACCGTTGATTATTGGAAGCATATTTGCTGATTGTTGCAATAAAATAAGGGTAGAAAAAATTCAATGAGACTACCAGGAACAGGAGTTTAAAATTCTTTAGTTTAGAGGTTTCAAAACATTCCGAGATTTCAAAAGATTACATTGACTTATTGTATTGGGATGGAAGGGGTTGGGGATGTTTTTCAAGAGGTTAGGGACGACGGTGGAGGTGTGAGTTGTTTTTACATGTATGCATCGTATGTACATGGAATTGGGCTACTTGAGTTTTTCTAGTCTGGATTGTAAAACCAGGTAAATGATCATAAGCTATATAAAATTTTCTTTACAATACTTTTTTCAACTATCAATGCGGTTTACAACTTGACATAGGTTCATCCTTTTATTTAATGTAATAAACTCTTTTGAGTTCAATTGAAGCTTAAGTTGTTGGTATTGAAACTCTCAAACGAAAAATATAAAAGTTGCATGTTTTAGTAGATTTTTGTTTCCAGTGTGGGTTACACATATTCACACTTGAGATTTATGTAAAGTAATAATAAATTAAATTAAATTGTCTCCTTGCTTTAATGAGTGATTTTCTGTTCAAAATTTCAAAAAAAATTAATATTAAAAACAGCTAATCCGCAATTATTAATTCTACCCCGTAGGTCAGTCGGTCATTCGTTATAGCTTATGGAAATATTTATGGAAAGTGAAATAAGGATGAGAAACGAGGATACGAAGCCTTAAGTCCCTTGCCTTGCCACGACCCTAAAAAAAATGTTAAGTTTAAAGAGTGAATGACCACTGCTCTCGTAAAACAGCATACACAGTAGTGCATACCTGTACTTTCGAACGTTGAGATGAAATTCTGAAAGGATATAAAGATTAATAGCGGAGGAAAGGCACTGGAGCGGAGAAGAGGCTCTGAGCTTGTGACTTGATGGATAGGTGACTGATAACCAGATCTAATAGTTGGACCATAGAACCAACACCATAAGGTTGGCAGACTAGTTTTTCTCCAGAAAATCATCGGAACGTTGTCAGTTGTTTTATTACAGTTGCCTTTGAATTAACTACCTTTCCTCGACCTCTTGTCTCAACTCTCCAACTTGATACCCACAACTGATTACTCCATTACACAATACATACCAGGCTTCTCTAACTCCCATTCCAACTGCACACGAATTGGAAAAAAGTCGACTAGGAAAACAGTTGATGATATAAGTTTTCAGGGGTCCGATTTAAGCATTTTCAAGCACATTGTTGAACTAGAAATGATGATTTGAGCTCGGACTGGAGAAACGACCTGATCTCCATTCCCTGGGCTATCAGAGGCCGGAGTTTATAAAGGAGCTAAAGGTGGTAATAAATTGTAATGTAATAACAGACCTTGGTGTTATCTCCCTTTATAAGTTGACTGCAACTCTTGAGCTGTGGGCCTAATGCTCCCCGACTTTATTATATTATTAACGACTTTGGTTGAGAGTTAGCTTTATCAGCCCCACAATAATATAATATAAACCCACCACCAATTTAATTCATCAGACATGCACCCTCTCGAGTTGGACGAGTAATTTCAGCCCAGACAACTTGTTGGGCATTTCACGCTGTGGTATTTTCCGGTGCTTCATCGTGTGTCCTCTTTTAAATCCAAGTCAAGGTTCTCGATTCGATCCTGGGGGCTTGATCTAAGCAGATTGCTGCATTAGAGTTGCCATCATTAACTAGTTCCTTGGGGGTAGAATGGTGTTAAAAATAATTTGCAAGAGCTTCATTGCTGCTCTTCATGAATTTGTACATTTTAAAATTGAAAGTGTTGGCTAGGCAGTCACCTATCTGTATCTTAAAAAAGGACAAGGGATCTGGAAAAGTAGTTGTAGTTTGTAGTTTGTAACAGACTGAAAGGATAAGAAAAATAATTTAAAGAAATGGCAGAGGGGAATACGAGTAGAATAATCTAGTTGTTTACATCGTCCACCTGTTTATTATTCATGGGTCGAGTTAATATTTATTTAATCAATTTTTTTTACCTACTTGGCTATGTTGTGGGCTAGCCAGCATATATAGCCTCTTATATCCAGAATGAAGGGATTAGATAGGTAGTTGCTGTAAGGCTGATAGATTTTCCAGTAGAAGACATCTCTCTTTGGCTCTTACAATTATAAAGAATCCAAAGTAGGATGTCATCAGAAGCAGAAAGAAGTTGTAACTTGTTCCCTCGTGTAGTTGTAATCTTGTGCAAAGGATTAGATACAAGCTGAGAAATTCGAGAAAAGAGGACAAAAAGTTACAAGAGGAAGAGGTGGGTGATGGGACTTGAATAATAAAAAGCTACCTTCGTCAGAGCAAAGCCAATAAAGCCAATACGATCCCCTTCAACTTTTTTTCATTCGTTTGGGAAGATTAGGGGAAAAGTTAATAATCATAAAAACCTACTTCAAGCAGCTACGAAGGGCCCGTTCGTTTGTAGAAAACTTCTGATAATATCCCTGAAGTTTTTTAACCCCTCTTAACA